>JAJOOR010007361.1:0-36184 GCA_036250505.1 Solanum acaule | reverse complement strand
GTGAAGGAGGAGCCAAAGGATTTTAGGCCTTATTTGTGTCAAGGGATAATACATACTTTGTTGAGAAAGAAAGACGAGGCGGAGAAGAGTTTTGAGGAATATCGAAGATTAGTACCACAAGGCCACCCTTATGCTAGGTACTTTGATGATAATTTGATTGCAACAAAGCTTTTCTCTCAGAAAGTGGAGAGTTAAAGATATGGAGATTGAAGGCGGTGTACTTCAGTTTGATGATTGAGGTACGGTAAAATTTTGGCTACACTGTATGTTTTAGTTTATCTATGGTGTTTGCTTGTTAGATATTTAGATTTACTTATCTCTTTGGTTTCAAGATGTAGGTAGTTTTATTGAGGTGTGGCAGTAAGTTTCAAATTGAGTCACTGGAAAAAAGGTTTCTAGTCGGGGGAGTGATGTTCCGGCTTTTCATTGTGTGTATTCTCAGTGACATGGTGTTGTAATCTTGTTAAGCAAAATTGAAAAGAGAATGATACTTGTGACTTCTTTTTTTCTGTTTCCTAGTGAAATATCAATACTTGTGTTATGTGCTTGTGTGTTGTGTAATAATGAAGTTAATCATGGCACCAGAGTTCAATATTAGTTGTATCTACTACATGAATTATGGATAGCCAACTGGAATAGTTGTTGCTCTTTTTATCCTGTTTAGGAGTGTTTATCTGTGTATATAAGAGTATTTTTTTCGTTTAAAGGATGTGCGAACAAAGTCTCACATCAATAGCTGAAAGGAAAAAGAAGCTACATATGAAGTGTAGGATATTCTTAATGGTGTGAAGCCTTTTGGGAAAACCCGTACGGGCTTGATCCAAAGCAGACAATTCATTCTATGCGAATATCTTTGGGATGACTTAGCCTAATATAACACATTCAGACCAAAGAACAGTTCTTGTTATTTTGTGAATGCTTGAGCTTGTAGCATGCAAACTTGGCCCTGCATTTCCTGAAACTAGAGTACTAGACATGAACTGATATATATACACACACAAGCTTGAAACAAGCTGATTGCTCAAAGACATTATGCCCTTTTGCCTTTTTTTTTTTTTGGCACCTCACACAAGGACAGAAACACATGAAGAACCAAAAAAGAAAAAGAAGAAAGAAAAGAAGAGAAAAAGACCCTCACTCCTCACTGTTGTATCAACTTGTATCAAATATCATTATTGAGAAGGATAATAAGGAGTGGCAATCAAGTAAAGCTCACTCTTTCTTGCTGCAGTTATTGCAGAGAGCTCAGTCATGTCCACATCCTCTGGCTTTTGACCATCAGGTAATTTCCAATCAAAATGATAGAGCAATTTGGCTAGTGGAAGATGAACATTGATCAAACCAAATGTAATTCCAGGACACATTCTCCTTCCGGCACCAAAAGGAAGATACTCAAAGTTATTCCCCATGAAATCCACAGAGCTCTGGTCGAATCTCTCAGGTATAAAGCTTTCCGCATCTTCCCAATACTTTGGGTCCCTTCCCATCGACCAAACATTAACCATGACTCTTGTTTTTAATGGGATGGTGTATCCGTTGATGGTTGTTTCTTCCCTGCATTCTCTGGGGGCTAAGAGAGGGACTGGAGGATGAAGTCTGAAGGTTTCTTTAACAACTTGTTTTAGGTATTTCAATTCCTCAATAACATCCTCATCGAAAGTTTCTTTCCCTTTGAATGCTTCTCTTACTTCTGCTTGTGCCTTTTTTAACACCCTTGGGTTCCTCATCATTTCTGTCATAGCCCATGTTGCTGTTGTTGATGAAGTTTCTGTTCCCGCAGAGAACAAGTCCTACATTTCATTATTAATCAAAGAAGAATTAACCTAAATTGGGCTGCAGTAAGTAGATCAAGAGGTCGTTCTGCTCCTTCCCAGTATGTATAATATACTTGTCAAAGTTGAAGGGCATTTCTTTAATGCCTAATTAATTATGTGTATGTCTGCTTACAAAAGAATGTTAAATACTTTTTATATTCATTAACTCAAAAATAGTTTTAGAGATTTTCTCTAATAAGTTTAAGAATACTTACAACCATAATTGCTTTGATGTTGTCATTGGTGATTGGGATTTTGAGTTCTCCACTCTCCATTAATCTTAGTAGAACATCAATTAAATCTTCACCTCCAAATGCACCATTTCCCTTTTTACCACTTGCAATATTCTTCTTGTTCTCATTGATAACATCCTCAACAATAGCATCAACATTTTTGTGAACTCTCAAGATTCTACTCCTCACTCCACTTAGTACATGAAGTATCTTGATTGAAGGGAAAATGTCAGCCAAACTAAATCCACCTGCCAATTCCATCAATTCCTTCACCATTTGAATGAATTTCTCTTGGTCTTTCGACAATTGATTCCCAAATGCTGCCTTACATGTAACTGAACTCCCGTACCATAAAATCCGTTCCGTAATGTTTATTGGCTCACCATGTGTCGATGACTGGATGAATTGCACGAGACGAGATGCCTCGTTGTGCCAGATGGAACTAAAGGACCGGACATTCTTGGCGGTGAGGAGTTCCATGACACATACTTTACGCATTTGTCTCCAATATTCTCCATAAGGACTAAACACTATGTCTGTGCTCTTGTAACATATTATGTCGATGGATGCTAATTTAGGCCTCGAAGCAAAAGCAAGGTCATGAGTTTTCAATACCTCTCGCGTCATGTCCATGGAAGAAACTACGACCGTAGAAATTTCGCCTAGTTGAAGGTGCATGAGAGGCCCATATTTTTTGCCCAAGTTTGTGAGTGCATGATGAGGAAGTCCACCTTCTAGTACCAAGTGATGGATACTTCCTAAGAAAGGCAATTTCCATGGTCCTGGAGGAAGTTTTTTGTTTAAGTTTCTTGATTTTTTCCATTCAACAAGTAGTAGATAGAGGAATGATAGGAAAAGGAATAAGAAAATGAAATTGAATGGAAATTGAAACTCCATTAGATAGCTAAAGCTAAGAGAGGTGTCTCTCAAGTTGTATAGGGCTATCTTTTTGGCCTACTATATAATCTTAATGCCAGAGAGAAATGATACAAGAGTAAGGGTGTGTTTGGTACGAAGGAACATGTTTTTCACGAAAAATATTTTTCTAAAAATTTAATAGTTTTCTTACTTATTTTCTGATATTTGATAAGTAAAAAATATTGTAAGATCTAGTCAAACACTATGAGATAAGATTGGGGGAGGCAGATGAGGGTTGGAAGGATTAAAATGCTACTTATGAAACTTATTTTTCCGCATATATATTATAACACAGATATCATATTTCATCTTTGTGTCTGAGCCATGCATGATAGAAACGGTCAGCTGCTAAAATAGTATAAACTTTGGTTTTATTTGAAAAGCTGTACATTAATCATGTTTTTTTGTCGGCAACAGCTCCCACCTCTCTCATCACCTTTTGTGAGTTATATATATATATATATATATATATATATATTGGGAAGGTTTTGTCTTCAAAGTTGGATTACAGTTTTGCCCTTGTTGTTAATTAAAATGTTTTTAAAATCTAATTAGTTAAATATTAAGTAATAATATTTTAATTATTTTTTAGATTATGAGTTATATATTAGCATGAAAATTAAATAATTATTAATTATATTGTATAATGAATTAGCCAAAAGAAGTAATTACAAATTAAATGCAAGTGCATGTATGGTGAAGAACCCAATTACAAATTAAATGCAAGTGCATGTATGGTGAAGAATCCAAGAGTTATTTGTATGACTTTTTTTTCAGCATGACTTTTGAATTTATATATAACATTAAGATATAGGGCCCGTTTGGATTGACTTAAAAAAATGGCTTTTAAATCAAAAATAAAAAGTCAAACTGAGATGACTTTTACGTCAAAAAAATAAAAAGTAGGGGGAGACCTACTTTTGGTTTTTGACTTATTTTAAGTCATTTTAAACTTGCTGGTAGAAGAAAGGAAAATTGTTGTCTTTATATTAGGAAACACTTCCTTCTTAAAGGGTTAAGAAGAAGGTGCCCCTCGCGCCGTCGTCGTCGCTCGCTTGGCTTTGGATTTGGATTTGGCAAATGATGTGATTGATTCTTATAAATTAATTTAGAATGTTAATTAATTAACATAATTAATTTTTGAAATTCATGCGCAACGGTAAAGTCTTTCTGAAGGGACCTGTTCTTTTCGAAAAGACGTTATTTTTCCCAAAAGACACAACGTTCTGGAAAGACATGTCTGAACATAAGCGTTCACATCATTGTCCAAACAGACGCGTTCCTTGCTGTAAGTGGCTATAAATAGAGACTCTTTTTCCGTTTTTCAACACTGAAATTTTTTCCTCTCTGCATACATTTTCTTACAAAAACAAAATTGTCGATCGACTGAGTCTCTGTGTGCTCTCGTTGCTGTTCTTTCGTTCGCTGAAATTAGTGAAGTTTGAGGTACCGCTACTTCTCTAATAGTTAATCCGATTTATCTTGGGAGGAATTAATCTGTAACCTCGGGTACTTGAGGGGATTAAATTTCTTAAGGAAACACAGTGGATTCTGTGGACTCGGATTATTATTTTCTGTCTGTTTAATCTATTTTCTATTTCTGTTTTTCCTAACCTGAATACGGGAGATAACAAAAGCGAGATCATGTGTTTTCAGTACCTCTCGCGCCATATCCACAGAAGAAACTACGACCATAGAAATTTCGCCTAGTTGAAGGTGCATGAAAGGCCCATATTTTTTGCCCAATTTTGTGAGTGCATGATGAGGAAGTCCACCTTCTAATGCCAAGTGATGGACACTTCCTATAAAGGGAAATTTCCATGGGCCTACAGGAAGTTTTTTGTTTGAGTTTCTTGATTTTTTCCATTTAAGTAGTTGATAGAGGAATGATAGGAAAAGGATTAAGAAAATGAAGTTGAACGGAAGTTGAAACTCCATTAGAGCAAAGGCTAAGAAAGAGGTGTATATATATTGTATAACTATATATCAGAGATGTATATACATCCATATATATTGTTTATACATTATTCATACATAGCACCAATTCTTCTTCTTAAACGAGCTGATTTTTAATCAGATAATTTTTCCACACAATAAAATCATCTAGCACTATGCACTTTACTTTCTTTCCCAATTTCGAGAAAAACCAACAAAATAGGAAAAGACACAATAAGATGTTAATTTTTTTGTCTATGTGAGATTAGAAATCATGTCGTGGAGAAGGACCTAGATAAAACGTGTTGCAATTGATATTCTACGTGAAGACTTTTTTGGAACAATTGAAGTACACATTAAATTGAATTATTATCTAAAATGAGGCCTATAGGGTTTGCATTAGTCGGTTTGATTCGATTTTATGTATTAGTAATTTGGTTTATCGGTTTTCGGTTTTTAAATATGCTAACCCAACAACAAATCAATAAGATATTTTTTATCGGTTTTGATTTATCAGTTTTTAGTCTTAATTTATTAGTTCGATTTCTAGAAATTGCATCAATAAGAGCAAAGGTAGTACGAAGGCTACAATTGCATGTCACCACCAAAACATAATATGAAATTTCTGTTGTTAGTCAAATTACAGATCTTTACAAACTTGCAAAAGCTACAGCCTACTGTTACAAACTAAAACTAAAACTAAAATCAAATAGTCCAACAAGACTAAAACTAAAACTAAATTCAAATAGCTACAATTGCGAACCCTTATTTTAGTCTTTAGGTTTTGAGTAAACAGTAAAGACTAAAGCTACCTAGTGTGAAGTGGGTAGAGTATTGTATTTGATATAGTTATAGTGTCTAGTTATATATTAAATTATTAATATTTAATATTTAGGAAGGGTAAAATAGTAAATTATTACCGTCTTATTGGTTTATTGGGTAAAATAACCCAATAGTAAAAGCCAAAACCAAACCAATAACCCATAACTTTTTTTATAAACCCATTAAAAACCCAATAACTAGAGCTATCAAAAAGGGCCGGCCCAGCCCCACCCGGCCCAAGCCTCGTGGGCCAAGGAATTTGAAGGGCTAGGGTGGGTCGGACCTTCATTTGGTAGGGCCTGGAAATACTCAACCCAACCCAACCCTAGAAGGGCCGATGGCTGGGAAGGGCTAGCCCTTCTTTTTTTTTTTTTTTGCTTTTTAAACTTATAATTCTATATCATCAAGAAAATGAGAAAATTTTCTAATCAAATATGGCAAACAATGGTGTTGTTTCAATAACACTAGCAAAAATCTAGTGTAATTAAATATCTCGCATACCAGATACCCAAGTGAGATAAGAGAGTGACAAGCAAGATCGGAGGGAGGCGAGATTTGTATATGTATGCTAGATACATGCGAATATACTTAGATAGAGTGTATCTAGAACAAATTAACCTAATTTTGAGTCCATACATTCTGAGATACATGTATATGAGTACGAAGATTCATAGTATTACAACATAGCGTGAATTCAAATAATTAGATTATATATTAGTGAGATTATTGTAAATTACTCTTAAATAAAAAGTTTTGGCCCATGGGCCGACCCCGGCCCAGCCCCTATCAAGCCTCAAGGGCCAAGGGCTTATATGGGTCGGGCTTATAAGCCCTAGTTTTAAATGGGCTTGAAAAATCTTATCCCAATCCTACCCAATAACGGGTAGGGTTGGGCCGGCCCCATGGGCTAAGTCCATTTTGACGGCTCTACCAATAACCCAATAACTCAATATCAATAACCCGATAACATTTTTTCGGTTCGATTTATTGTTCGGTTCGATTTTTGTATACCCCTACCTACATATATATGAGAGGGATATATTATAGCTCAACTAGCTTTTTACAGTTTAAAAGAAAAGAAAATTTACAAAAAAATATGTACTGTTCTTATTTAGATTTTAATAAATCAACTAGTGATTTTAGTAATTTTGTTAAGTAGTAGTTAATTAGTATTTTATTATTTTATATTTCCTTCAAGGGAAAAGTAAAATAAGAGAAATTAAGGACAAAAGGCTAATTTTTTAAAAAAAATTCCAAAAAACTAACCTAAAATCCTAATTCACCTCACGTAACACAAAGTATAAAACGTAACACACATAAAATAAAATAAAAAACTCAACACACACGAAAAAGAAACAAAAAAGAAACAGAGAAAAAGAAAACTAGAGAGAAAAGGACGAGAGACAAAAAAAGAAAAAGAAAAGAAAAAAAGAAACAAGTAGATTGAAAGGCGGAGAAAAATAGAAGAAGAAAACAAAACAGATTAAAGAGAAAACGAGAAAAGAAAAATAATTTGGAGTTCGAGATTTTTGTTCACGGTACGTCTAGATTAATGCCTTTTGAATAATCAGTGTCATGCATAAGCTAGCAAAACAAATCTTAAAAGACCACATAAGTAAGAAGATAAATGAAAAATATATCAAAAGACACAAAAAATTAATGTGGTTTGGTCAATCGACTTATGTCCACAAGAGGAGATGAGCAATCCATATTATAAACGGAAAAGGGTCAAAAATACCCTTGAACTATATGAAAAGGTCTAAAAATACTCTACATCCATCTTTTGGTCTAAATATATCCTTCTGCTATCTTTTTGGTCTAAAAATACCCTTTCATTCACCTTTTAGCTCACTTATACCCTTGAAACTAACTCTATCTTTATTTTGTTTTTTATAAAAAAATATATTATTTATTATGTGTCATTCTCCTCATTGGATAAAACAAAATCTCCATCTCAACTAGATTTCCCCCCATAATTTATCCAAGCGAAAAAGAATATACTTCTTCAAGACCTCAATTATTTTTATTTTTTTTATAAAAAAAAATTTAATAGTTTTTTATATTTGTTGTAGCTTTTTTTTATTCGACTCCTCTCAATTTTTTTCTTTATTTTTCCCAAGTTATTACTTGGATTGAAGACACATGGCATAAGGAAAAATTAACAGCTAAGATTTAATCAATTACATTAAAATTTTAAATACAATATAAATAATTAATATATCATAAAAAATTAATAATAAAATCTTATCCATAATATATTATATTTTTTCTCTCTTTTCCTATTTTTATTTTTCCTACAGGCTACGACCTACAACATCTATATATTTTCTTCTTCTTTTCAATGAGTTGTTATATAGATTATTAGTCAAAAAAAATTAAATGATCATTTTTGTTAAAAAAAGAAAGAAAGATAGACCTTGTTTAGGATTTATTATAATATGATATGTCCCTGTAATTGTGGCATGACTAATATTTTTAAAATATTTGAATTATCTAAAACAATTTTTTTTTAAAAAAATCTATAGAAAATAGAAATTACTAGATTTTAAAAAAATATATTTTTTGGATCTTGAAAAGATATATTGTTTTGATTTGGATAAATTATGGGAAAAAATTAATAGAGGTGGATTTTTATTTCATTCAATAAGAAAATGATATATAATAAGTATTTTTTAAAAAAAGAGGATTGTTAGTTGCAAGGGTATAAGTGAGCCAAAAAGGTGGATGGAAGGGTAATTTTAGACTAAAAAGATGAGTAGAAGGGTATTTTAGACCAAAAGATGGATGGAGGGTATTTTTAGACCTTTTCCTATAGTTCAGGGGTATTTTTGGCCCTTTTCCGTATTATAAATATGAGAGTCAAACACTACATCAAAAATGATCTTTAGCGGCAATAACTTAATTGTCGCTAAATATGTAATTTTAGCGACAAGTAACACTCTTTGCAAATGTCTCTAAAGCCTATAGAGACATTGGATCCAATGACAATTAACTAATATAATGCCGGTAAAAACTTTTGCACTCTTTGTTAATGTGTATATTTGTGCTGCTAAAAGTTGTTTTTGTGGTAGTGAAAGTATCGAGAGAAGTAACCTCACACGATCCGCTCGAAATAAAAAGAGGTTCACACAAGTGATAACGTGTATCACTTGTGTCTAACGTTTCTCCCCCCTACACAAATCTTTCAAAGCCCCTACGACTACATTGTGAATACTACCTAGTTAAGAGGAATGAACCTCTATTTATAGAGTCATAAACCTTTTCCTCCAAGAAAGAGAAGTAGCCAAATATAAAGACTTTGTGTTTTCTTTTTATGGTAAGAAACTCATGACAAATACCCAACAATGAATACATTTTAAATGATAAATATTTTTCTGGAAAATAAGTGTTATTTTATTTGCTTATTTTCGGGATTTGGTAAGTAAATAGAAAATATTTTATAAGATTGGGTTGGGGTTGGGGTTGGGGTTGGGGTGGGAAGGATACAGTCTGCGTGTAATGCCACATACGGATCTTGTTTTCATTATTCAGGTAAGTCATTTTTAGTTATTTTCTTTTATGAACTTATTTTTCTAGAAAAAAATGTATTCTAAAATATACGCACAATTTTATATAAGTGATCAATAATGATTATTGAGTATCGACTTATTATCACAATTCATTTTGTAGCTAAATGAGTTTTGATCTTGAGTGGAAGGTTCATGATGCTTACTTTCAAACTAGATGCTAACAAATGGCTTATAATGCTTACTTTCTAAGTAGGTGGTAACAAATGGCTCAGTCGTGTCATTTGTTAATATTTAGGTTTATTTATGCTATCACTATGATACATTTAATTCATTTGTGCCATTAACAAAGAACTAAATTTTATCACGTGGCATTCTTTAAACTCTTTATTATATACATACAAGCTTGAAACAAGATGACAAAAATATCATTAAATACATGAAACACCCTAACTACTATATCAAATATCATTCTTGAGAAGGCTAATAAGGAGTGGCAATCAAGTAAAGCTCACTCTTTCTTGCTGCAGTTAATCCAGAAAATTCAGTCATGTCGACATCCTCTGGCTTCAAACCATCAGGTAATCTCCAATCAAAATGATATAACAAATTAGCTAGTGGAAGGTAAACATTGATTAAACCAAATGACATCCCAGGACACATTCTCCTTCCAGCTCCAAAAGGAAGATACTCAAGTTATTCCCCATAAAATGCATTGAGCTCTGCTCGAATCTCTCAGGGATAAAGCTTTCCGCGTGTTCCCAATTCTTTGGGTCCCTACCCATCGCATAAACATTAACAATGACTCTTGTTTTTAAAGGGATAGTGTCAGGGGCGTATCTAGAGGGGGTGCCATGGGTTCACGTGAATCCATGCTCCTCTCTCTAGATAATATATAGTAGTGTTATATTTTTTATAAAATATTTAAATATAGATGTGTGAACCCACGTTCAAAGTATCATATAATAATACAATGATGATTGGGTGCACCCCTCTAAGTGAGGATAGAAATTTAAATCTTATATCTATCTTGTCTTTTACTAACACCTCTCTAAGTGGTTATTGGTTACACTTTTGGCGTTTCAACTAATTATTCTTTTGTTTTTTTCCTTTAATCTTTCAAAATTTTCAAGTGTGTTACATTGAAAATTCCTAAAAAAAATTAGCACTGTAAAATTTTTATATAGTTAAATCAAATGTGTATATTAAAATTTAAAACTAATAGCATTATATATTTTGGACCTATAATTTTTAAAATTTAATGGTTCATATTAAAAACCTAAGAGTCAAACCGATCAAATTTATATTTAAGATACATTTTTTGGTAATTGTGCACCCATCTTGCGGAAATCTTGGATACGCCTCTGGATAGTGTAACCATTGATGTTTGTTTCTTCCCTACATTCTCTGGGGATTAAGAGAGGGAGTGGAGGATGAAGTCTGAAGGTTTCTTTAACAACTTGTTTTAGGTATTTCAATTCTTCAATAACATCTTCATCGGAAGTTTCTTTTCCTTTGAATGCTTCTCTTACCTCAGCTTGTGCCTTTGCTAATACACTTGGGTTTCTCATCATTTCTGTCATGGCCCATATTGTTGTTGTTGCTGAAGTTTCTGTTCCCCAGCGAATAAGTCCTACGTTCATTATTAATCTAAGAAGAATTAACATGAATAGTTGCACGTCCATCCAACTACTACTTAAACTAAAAATAGGTGGCGAATATATAATGTGTATAAATTTGAAAGATTTCCTATAAAAGTAAGAATACTTACAATGATAATTGCTTTGATGTTATCATTGGTGATTGGAATTTTAAGTTTCCCACTCTCCATTAATCTTAGTAGAACATCAACTAAATCTTCACCTGTAAATGCACCATTTCCCTTTTTACCACTTGCAATATTCTTTTTGTGCTCATTGATAACATCCTCATCAATAGCATCAAAATTTTTGTGAACTTCAAGATTTTTCTCCTCACGCCACTTAGCACATGAAGGATCTTGATTGAAGGGAAAATGTCAGTGTGGAAATAGTTGAATATTCAGAAGTTAGTTACTAATCCATTAGTTAGTTAGAAGGTCATTTCAGTCATTTTAGAATGTTAGTTAGTGCTAGTTAGTTGCCTCGATTACTGTGCTGATAAATCAATTAGTAGATTAGATATTTTTTTCTTCTTCTGGATTTCTATATAATCTGAGGATATATCTCACTTGTAAAATGATCTAGATTCAGATCAATAAAATTCTTTTATTCTCTCTCTGTTTCCTCACTCCAATTTCTTTTCTAAGTTCATCAATGGTGTTATGAGCTCGTATGCTCACAGTTTTTTTTTCATGGTATTAGAGCAGAGTTGTAGTTGAGTTTAGATCTCTACTAGTTGGTAAAATCTGTAGCTTAGATCTGCAGAAATGGCAGCATTGAAGATAGATCAGAATGATCCTTTATACATTGGGGCCTCAAACAGTTCAAGTGCTGTGTTGATTCCCATAAAGCTGATTGGGTCTGAGAATTATGGAATTTGGAGCAGGTCAATGAGGATTGCATTGTTGGGGAAGAGGAAGTATGGATTTGTGACTGGTGCTTGCACTAGAGGTTTATACAGAGAAGAACTACATCAGCAGTGGGAAACATGCAATGCAATTGTGTTGTCATGGCTGATGAACACAATCAGTGACTCAGTGGTATTGTATATGCCACAAATGCCTTCTCAGTTTGGAATGATCTCAAGGAGAGATTTGACAAGGTGAATCGAGTAAGGATCTATCAATTGCCTAGAGATATTACAACTCTTACACAAGGTACAAACACTGTGTCTCATTACTTCACAAAACTGAAAACATTATGGAATGCGTATGATGCTGTAATACCGAGTCCCTGTTGTGCTTGTCCTTAATCGAAAGAGTATACTGATCACTTGCAACAGATGAGGTTGATTCAATTTCTAAGTGGCCTGAATGAATCATATGAGCAGGCTCGTAGACAGATACTACTCAAGGGAACTACACCATCACTGAACCAAGCTTATGCAATGAATATAGATGATTAGATTCAACACACAAGTTATATGGCTAATGTAGTTGAAAAGCCAAATCCAATGGTGATGAATGTGAACAGGAATCAGGGAGGAAAAAAGTACTACAAAGGAAAAAAATGTGAGTACTGTCACTATCTTGGTCACACCAAGGATGATTGCTATAAGTTGATTGGCTATCTAAATGATTGGAAGCAAAAAAAGAAACCAGGCTATGGAAATGGAAATGGTAACATGAGAAATGCTGCAGGCACAAATCAATTTAGTAGCTATGGAGGACAAAATTTAGGAAGTAACATGAGGAATCATATAGGGCCATCATATTCTAGTGGATTTGGAGGAGGACGTCAGTCTGCAAACAATATCTCTAGCGATCATTATGATCTTTCTAACATAGCTTCAACCAGTCAGGTGGAAAACAATACTCTACTAGCTAAGGGACAAACATTCACTGAGAAGGAGTACAAACAGATAATGGAGATGCTAAACAACGATGTGCAAGAGCCTAAGCAGGTCAATATGGTAGGTATTACCACTTGCTTAAGGACAAACTTTATTACACAGGACTGGATAGTTGATTCAGGTGCAACTCATCACACCATACCAAACAAACAACTATTGACTAAGAGGCATGAGCTAACTAAGTCACAGAAAAATCAAGTTCATCTTCTAACAAGAGACAAGGTGGTAGTTATTCATATTGGTGAAACATCTATTTTTGACAGTGAAGTAGTCAAAAGTGTCTTACATGTGCCAAACTTCAAGTTCAGTATGTTATCAGTGTCCAAAATCACAAAGGAACTAGGCTGTTTTGTATCATTTTACCCTGACTTTTGTGTTTTTCAGGACCTCTATAGTGGCAGGGTAAAGGGATTGATAGAGAAGAAAGAGGATTATACAGTTTTAAAGCTGAATTTACACCAAAGCAGAAGGAGGAAATAATATGTGCTCAGAAGATAGTGGCTGTAGGAGCAACAGTACATGACACAAATCTATGGCATAAAAGGCTTGGACATCCATCTCAATAGATATTGAAACATCTCAAGTTAGCTACAAGCAATAAAAGTGGTGAAGTACTTTCAAACTGCCCTGCTTGGCCATTAGCTAAGCAAACTAGGCTTATCTTTCTTATCAGTAATACTAGAGCATCCATGATGTTTGATGTTGTTCATATGAATCTATGGGGACCCTATAAGACCTCTACTCTAGATAGAAAGCATTATTTTTTGACAGTAGTAGATGACTATAGTAGGTTTGTATAGGTTCAGTTGTTGCAATTAAAATCTGAAATTCATAATGTACAGACTTGTTTCATCATCTAGAAATATTGCATCAAAGCAGTTGTTCTTACACACCACAACAAAATGGTGCGGTGGAAAGGAAGCATAAACACATTTTAACATTACTAGAGCTATCATATTTCAATCTCATTTGCTTATTAGATTTTGGGGGTATTGCATCAAGGTTGTAGTGTATTTAATGAATAGATTACCTTCCTCAGCTAGTGCTAACAAAAGTCCCTATGAATTACTTCACTCTAAACAGCCAAATCTGTTTCATCTAAGAGTCCTAGGTTGTCTTTGCTATGCTTCAACCCTACCTAGAGGGGATAAGTTCTCAGCAAGAGCTGCTATTGCCATTCTCTTAGGCTACTTAGACCTACAAAAGGGTTACATATTGTTGGACATCAATTCTACCAAACTGTATGTGAATAGAGATGTGGTTTTCCACGAAGAAACTTTTCCATTTGCCAAAGTGATGCCTCAGACTAATCCCTCAGTTAATGTACATGGTTCCCCTTTGGAGACAATATAAAA
This sequence comes from Solanum acaule, assembly GCA_036250505.1. NCBI lineage: Eukaryota > Viridiplantae > Streptophyta > Magnoliopsida > Solanales > Solanaceae > Solanum > Solanum acaule. The sequence goes on along the minus strand of JAJOOR010007361.1, from coordinate 22,109 downwards.
TCTTGATCTGGTGAATTAGTCTGCTAATGAAGATAGTGAGGAACCTGAATTTGTTGTCACAGGAAATGAAGATGCTCAGGCAGTAGAAGTTGGTGTTGAGATTACTCAAATGGAAGATGTCAATGAGAATTCTTCAGTATGCCAGATGCCTGAAACTGATCCAGTATTAGAGATTTCTGAATTTTTCCCTGGGGTACCATCACATGTTGACCCTCCTATCAGAAGAACTTCAAGAAACATCAAAGAACCAATTTGGATGAAAGACTATGCTACTACTAAGAAACACAGTAGCACCAGACATCATATAGCCAATTCTCTGAATTATGACAAACTGAAGCCTTGTTACAGGGGCTATTTGAGTAAGCTTTCAGATTGTGTGGAACCTAAGTACTTTAGCCAAGCTGCCAAGGATGAGAGGTGGATACAAGCTATGCAGCAGGAAATCAAAGCTCTTGAGGAAAATAATACTTGGATAATAGTTGATTTACCAAAGGGCATGCATATAGTTGGTTCCAAACGGATATACAAAATGAAATATAAGGCAGGTGGTGAGGTAGAAAGGTTTAAAGCCAGACTAGTAGCAAAGGGATATATCCAACAAGAAGGACTAGATTATCATGACACTTTTTCTCATGTTGCCAAGATGGTGACAGTGAGATGTGTCATTGCTCTAGCAGTATCAAAAGGTTGGACATTATACCAAATGGATGTCTATAATGCATTTCTTCAAGGTGATTTAGATGAAGAGGTCTACATGGAGATGCCTGAGGGTTTCAAAAGACCAGGTGAGAACAAAGTATGCAAGTTACTCAAATAATTGTATGGGATTAAACAGGCCTCAAGACAATGGAACTTAAAACTCACAAAAGCATTGTTGGCCACATGTTTCACTCAAAGTGCTCATGATTACTCATTATTCACACTCAGAAAGGGGGAAGACCTAGTGATTTTTTTGGTCTATGTAGATGACTAATTGATTACAGGGAGTAACACAAAGTTGATCACTGAAGTTAAGGAAAGCCTGCATAGACAGTTCAAGCTGAAGGATCTAGGTGAACTTAAGTTTTTCTTAGGCATTGAAGTGTTGAGATCTTCAGATGGAGTTATTTTGAATCAAATGAAGTATATCTTAGAGCTTATTGCTGATGCAGGCCTGACTGGTGCTAAACCTGCACTCACACCATTGGAGTCCAATCTGAGATTGACATCAGTGGAACATGATCTAGCAATTGGCTACACTGGAGATGTTGTGCTCCATGACATTACTTCATACCAAAGGTTGGTTGGTAAGCTATTATATACCGCAATCACTAAACCAGATATAAGCTATGCAGTGCAAACACTCAGCCAGTTTATGCAATCTCCTAAGAAGTCACACATGGAGGCTGCTACTTGAGTGGTTAGGTATTTGAAGGGTACAGTTGGTCAGGGTATTTGGCTGTATTTTGAACCTACCAACATACTCACGTATTGGTGTGATTCTGATTGGGCTGCTTGTCCCAACACAAGAAGATTCATCACAAGATATGTCATTAAGTTTGGAGACTCTTTGGTATCCTGGAAATCCAAGAAACAATAGATTGTTTCAAGAAGCTCAGCTGAAGCTGAGTACAGAAGCATGTCTCAATAGTCTCAGAAATCACCTGGCTTCTAGGCTTGTTCAAAGAGCTAGGAGTATCTATCCAGTTGCCTATTACCATTTTCAGTGACAGTAAATCAGCCATCCAACTGGCAGCTAACCCAGTGTTTCATGAAAGGACAAAACATATCGAGATAAATTGTCACTTCATCAGAGATAAGATCAAAGTAGGGGTGGTTGACACTGTCTATGTACACACATAACAACAACTTGCAGACTTATTGACAAAAGGGTTGAGTCAGGCCCAACATGTATGCCTTTTAGGCAAACTTGGTGTACTTAATGTCGTGCGCCCTTCAGCTTGAGGGTGTGTGTTGAAATAGCTGAATATTCAGAAGTTAGTTACTAATCCATTAGTTAGTTAGAAGGTCATTTCAATCATTTCAGAATGTTAGTTAGTGCTAGTTAGTTTCCTCGATTACTGTGCTGATAAATCAGTTAGTAAATTAGATATTTTCTTCTTCTTTTGGCTTTCTATATAATCTGAGGGTGTATCTCACTTGTAAAATGATCTAGGTTCAGATCAATAAAATTCTCTCTCTGTTTCCTCACTCCAGTTTCTTCTCTAAGTTCATCAATGGTGTTATGAGCTTGTATGCTCACCGTTTTTTTTCCAGTCAGTTACAGTATATCCACCAGTCACTTCCACCAAATTCCTCACTAATGCAATGAATTTCTCTTGATCTTTAAACAATTCCCCAAATGCTGCTTTGCATGTATTTGAGCTCTGGTACCATGAAATCCATTTTGTAATGTTTATTGGCTCACCACGTGTTGATGATCGAATGAATTGCACGAGGCTCGAAGTCTCTTCTCTCCTGATGGAACTAAACGACCATATGTTCTTGGTAGTGAAAGGTTCCAAGACACATATTTTGTGCATCTCTCTCCAGTAATCTCCATAAGGACGACGATGTCCGTACTCCTGTAAAATATCATGTCAGTGGTTACTAATTTAGGCCTCGATGCAAAAGCAAGGTCATGCGTTTTTAGTACCTCTCGCGCCATATCCATAGAAGAAACTACGATCGTCGAAATTTCGCCTAGTTGAAGATGCATGAAAGGTCCATATTTTTTTCCCAAGTTTGTGAGTGCATGATGAGAAAGTCCACCTTCTAATGCCAAGTGATGGATACTTCCAAAAAAAGGCAATTTCCATGGTCCTAGAGGAAGTTTCTTGTTAAAGTTTCTTGAATTTTTCCATTCCACAATTAGTAAATAAAGGAATGATAGGAAAAGGATTAAGAAAATGAAGTTGAATGGAAATTGGATCTCCATTAGAGCAAAGGCTAAGAGAGGGGTGTCTCAATTCTCAAGTTCAAAGCTTTATTAGTAGAGGGGAGCCGAATCCTAGGAGAACATGGAACCTTTGAGAGAGATTCTAACAAAAAGAAGAAGAGAATAATTCGCGATAAGGTTAAAAAGATTCATTTGTGACATTAACACAGAACTAGATTTTATCATGTGACATTATTTAAATCCATTATAAATATGAAAGCTTGAAACAAGATGACACAAATATCATTAAATACATAAAATCCCTCTACTCCTATATCAAATATCATTCATGATAAGTATATTAAGGAGTGGCAATCAAGTAAAGCTCACTCTTTCTTGCTGCAGTTATTCCAAAAAACTCAGTCATGTCCACATCTTCAAGCTTCAAACCATCAGGTAATTTCCAATCAAAATGATACAACAAATTAGCTAGTGGAAGATAAACATTGATCAAACTAAATGAAATCCCAGGACACATTCTCCTTCCGGCACCAAAAGGAAGATAATCAAAGTTATTCCCCATAAAATCCACAGAAATCTGCTCGAATCTCTCAGGGATAAAGCTTTCCGCATCTTCCCAATACTTTGGATCCCTTCCCATCGCATAAACGTTAACAATGACTCTTGTTTTTAAAGGGATAGTGTAGCCATTGATGTTTGTTTCTTCTCTACATTCTCTGGGGATTAAGAGAAGGGCTGGAGGATGAAGTCTCAAGGTTTCTTTAACAACTTGTTTTAAGTATTTCAATTCCTCAATAACATCTTCATTGAAAGTTTCTTTTCCTTTGAATGCTTATCTTACCTCAGCTTGTGCCTTTGCTAATACACTTGGATTTCTCATCATTTCTGACATAGCCCATATTATTGTTGTTCCTGAAGTTTCTGTTCCCACACCGAACAAGTCCTATATTCATTATAATTAATCAAAGAAGGGTATAACACAAATGTCCATGTATAATATGTTGTAACATGAACTAGTTTGTAATTTCATACTCCCTCCGTCCCATTTTATGTGGCACTTTTCGAATTTTGAGATTCAAACAAATCTATCTTTGATCATAAATTTTTCATAGATTTTTTAAACATTTTGAATTATCAATTGTTGTGATTTATAGTACTTTTTACGTAGTTTACAAATATGTAAATTTCATTTCAAGAAAATTGAAGATTTCATGCGCAAATTTTCGGTCAAACTTAAACTGTTTGATTCTCGAAAAGCGAAAAATGTCACATAAATTGGGACAGAGGGAGTAGTATATATTGAACTTAATGTGTATTTATATTTTTGTCCATAAATATATAATAATAATGTTGAATATAATATTATAATTAATGTGTATTATATTTACATTTTTGTCCACAAATATTATTACTTTATAAGGACATTTTCGTAATCCAACTTTTAATTTGGGTGCTTCCCACTTTTAACAATATATGATGATATGATATATGATGATATGATGATAATATATTCATGCATATATCAAGGGTAATATATTTCCTTGAATATGCATCTCAAAATTTTCATAAATTCATAAAATATTCGCAAAGATCAAATAAAGATGTGGTTGAACTCTTCTTGATAACTACTAAATACTTCAAGAAGATCTACAAAATTCTTTCATGGAGATCAAACAAATCTCAAGCAGGCCCACATCATCCTAATTTGAGAAATACATCATTAACAATCCGAGAATAACACTCTGTTTGGATCATTGTTACCCATTGTATTGTATTGTATCGTTACCATACCTACAATGTTTGTTTTGATTGTTACTTGAAATGTATTGTATTGTATTGTTAAATTTCGTTGTTACATAACAATGGAAACCCCCATTTTATGGAACAACCGATTTGGTGTGTTCCCATTGTTACTTAATTTCTTTTTCCAATTATATCATGACATAATATTTCATAATACTTTTTTACCCTTTACCCTATATTTATTTAATTCTAGTCAAATCTCCTACCCTAGAATAATTAAGGATATTTTAGTAAATTTATAAATTACAATACAATATGATACAGTACTCAAACCAAACAATAAAAATGTTATTAAACAACGACAAACAATACAGTCTAGCCAAACATTGTATCTACCATACAATACAGTACAATATAGTACAATACATTACAGTACATTATGAAACAATGGGTAACAATGATCCTGTAACATCCGGCAATTTGAAATAACTATGAAGAGGCTTAGAATTGGAATTAGTCATTTTTGGAAAGAGTTTATAAATCTGGAAATTTGGTTAAGTGTGGGAAAAAAAAATGAGTTTTTGGCCAACTTTGAACAGTCATAAATCCTAGATCAGGATGAGTTAGGTGTAGCTCCAGTTATGTTTATGATGCTCGCGGAATGATCTTTCCAACGCCATCGAGTTTGCTTGATTCCGAGTTCGTATGAGTGAGTTATGCCCTTTCGAAGTTGGGCTGTTGGTAAGGGCAGTTCACCCGAAATTGTAAGGGTATTTTGGTCTTTTCCCTAACCAATTCTTTTGGTTATATTAAGGGTTTAGATTGATTTTTAGATCAGTTTTTCCCTTTTTAAAAGAGTGAGGGTTTGTGAGCGAAGAGGAGAAGAAGAGGAGAACGAAAAGGACAAGCCAGGATTTCGTCGTGGATTTCGTCGGGGGTGATCCCTATTCAGGTATGTGAGATCATAGTGTTGGATTGGTTCTTTCCCCCACACGCCAAACTCGTTTTAATTTCGAGAAAATATTGGTTGTGTTTGTTGAAGTTGTTGGTTGTGTTGTTGAAGTTTCTTGTTGTCTTGGTTCATGTTTCCGAGTTGAATCTATTGTATAGTAAGGGGATTTATGATTTTAATGTGTTTGGGGCTGGAAACTTTGAAGTTTAGAAGGTTTAGAATTAGAGAAACTAAGGAGAAAAGTCAATTTTTTCGGGAAAAAGGGCTGGGGCGTCGCGCCAGCCAACGCTCCCTAAAAGGGACTTTGAAGTCCAGCCCTTGGGGCGGCGCGCCTAGCAGAGCGCCCATCAGGCCTCTCTAAAGCTTGAGGGCTGGCGCTCCGCGCCTCTCAGAGCGCCAAGGACGCCAACCTTTCCCATTCATTCCCCACTTTTTCATACATGTTCCTTGGTAATGTATGTTTCACAGTTGTTTCCAACACTCCAAGGTACGTCTAAACGTCAAGAACTCATCCATAAACATGTGATCATATACCTTGAATCCATAATCCAATTCAAGGCGAGTTAGGATCAAGTCAAAGTGAAGTTAAGAGTCAAGTCTAGAAGTTAAGAAGCAAGTCTTTAAAGTTTTTCAAAGAGTCTTTATTCATTTTAAGGCTCGAGTTTCAAGTCAAGTAAAGAGTATCGAGTTTCAAGTTAAGCCAAGAGTATAGAGTCAAGTTCATTTCTCAAAAGTCATTAGGGAACTAAGTATTCCCAAAGAAGTTTTTAAATGTTTTCACATTTGAGCAAGAAAGGGAACATCGATTCCAAAATAGATTTTTAAGCTAAGCTTTGAACAATTATCTCAAACTAAAGAACGATTTGTTTAAAAACACTTATGAGCCAAAGTATTTTTGGGAGTAGTATTGAGCACCGAATTGGGGAAGCGAGTTCATATTAACTCAACTCTCCATAAAAACCATGTAGCCAACATGGGACTTAACGAGTCATTCTTTTTAGATGATCACGTAAGATTAAACTAGTGGATCCACTAAGTAAAGTAAGGTCCTATATCACGGCAAGGTATAGGATGGTCCTTGGGCAACGTGAGGTAAAACGTTGTGTTATTACTAGGGCTCATAGTGGTGGTTGTCGGTTAAAGAATCTCCCACAAAAGTTATATTACTTTTATATAAGTAAAGTTGAGTTTGTTATTGTTTTATCATTAACGAGCTAAGTTGTTTATACTGTTTTACAAGCTATTTATATATTGCATGTGTCTTATTGCTTTATATTGAGTTCGGTTATTCATGAGTTGAATAGAGCCAAGGTAAAAGTTCCTTTGTACTTCTTTCAAGCTTGAGTTGTTGCTTAGCTTTCCAGCTCGCATACTCGTACATTCAATGTACTGATGCCTGTTGACCTGCATCTTATTATGATGCAGACGCAGGTACCCAGGATCAGCATCCAGCACGCCGTTGATCCAACTGAGCACTCCAGAGTCAGTGGTGAGCCTCCTTGTTTTCCAGAGGACTCTGTTATTTTGTGTTCTCTTAGTTTTGGTTTTATTAGGATGTTGCGGGGTCTGTCCCAACATCCATCTCAGTGTTATAGAGGGTTCATAGACAGTCAGTCATTTAGTATTGAGTCTCTCATCTATGTATATATGTAAATATTCTATTTTGAGACTCGAGTTGCCTTTTGGCCAGATTTTATCAGTTGAGTTGTTTTATAACCTTTCATTGTATTGAGTTATTCTGTTGAGTTAGGTTTTCGCTGAGTTAAGAAAGCCAGGCCAAGGGTTCGCTTGGGGCCAGCAATGGTCTCCGAGTGCCCGTCCCGCCCAGGGTGTAGGCTCGGGGCGTGACAGATCCAAATGGAGTGTAATGAAGAAATTTTTGGAGAGAAGAATCAAGGGATAAACAGATTTGTAGTCACATTATTTTATCAATAAAATTATATTTCTTCATATTTTATTTGTTATTACAATTTATTTTCTGTCACTTCAAATTTGTCGCAAACATAGCTAATCGAAAATTTTGAAAAATACCTTTTCTAGGAAAACAAGTACCACAAGTGGTATTCCATATTATTATTCATGTCCTTCCAATCCACATCTTCACCTCCTATCCTATAGCCTCTATCCCAAACCCTTACCTCCACCTCCCTCCCTCTCTCGTAGCATTTGTCTAGAATATAAATAAATGTTTTAAGAATAATAGTGAACACATGAAATAAGAAATTCACTTATTTTTCTAAAAAACATTTTTCATGAAAAATATTCTTCCGTACTAGACAAACCCTTAGATATTTTTTAAAATCATAAGTAAAAATACTTACAATTATAATTGCTTTGATGTTGTCATCGGTGATTGGAATTTTAAGTTCCCCACTCTCCCTTAATCTTAGTAGAACATCAATTAAATGTTCACCTCCAAATGCACCCTTTTTACAAACTTGCAATATTCTTCTTGTGCTCATTGATAACATTCTCAACAATAGCATCAACATTTTTGTGAACTCTCAAGATTCTACTCCTCGCTCCACTTAGTACATGAAGGATCTTGATTGAAGGAAAAAAATGAGCCACACTAAATCCACTAGCCAATTCCACCATTTCCTTCACTAATCCAATGAATTTCTCTTGATCTTTCAATAATTCCCCAAATGCTGCTTTGCTTGTATTTGAGCTCTCGTACCATGAAATCCGTTCCGTAACGTTTATCGGATCGCCACGTGTTGATGATCGGATGAATTGCACGAGACTCGAAGCTTCGTCTCTCCTGATGGAACTAAACGACCGTACGTTCTTGGCAGTGAAAAGTTCCAAGACACATATTTTGCGCATCTGTCTCCAATAATCTCCGTAAGAACTAAACGCGATATCCGTGCTCTTGTAAAATATTATGTCGAGGGATACTAATTTAGGCCTCGATGCAAAAGCGAGGTCATGAGTTTTCATTACCTCCGCGCCATGTCCAGAGAAGATACTACGACCATATAAATTTCGCCTTGTTGAAGATGCATGAAAGGTCCATATATTTTGGCCAAGTTTGTGAGTGCATGATGAGGAAGTCCACCTTCTAATGCCAAGTGATGGATACTTCCTAAAAAAGGCAATTTCCATGGTCCTGGAGGAAGTTTCTTGTTAAAGTTTCTTGATTTTTTCCATTCTACAAGTAGTAGATAGAGGAATGATAGGAAAAGGATTAAGAAAATGAAGTTGAATGGAAATTGGATCTCCATTAGAGCAAAGGCTAAGAGAGGGGTTTCTCAATTCTCAAGTTCAAAGCTTTATTTGTTTAGGCCTACTATATTAAGAGCTTCTTGTATAACTGTACAGGTGAACAAAAAAAAATCAACAAAATCGGCGCAAGTATATGTAATGTATCGATATGGTAAATAATATACAGTTATGTATATATGATGTATAACTATATATCAGAGATGTATATACATTCATATGTGTTGTTTATACAATATTCACACGTAACACCAGTTCATCTTCCTCAACGAGCTGATTTTTAGTCAATTTTGTATAAAGTACATGCACTCTAACGATTTGGGCACTAATTACATCCTATCCCGAAAGATTCCCAAATTACAATAATTCCTGATTTTTCAGAACTCATGGATATGTTACTCCTTCGCTCAATACATAGCAAATGATGCATAAGTTATATATCGGATACATAACTATAAACCAGATTTATACTAATTTAGGTTTGAATAATTGGAGTTGTGTATAAACGAAGTTGTAATGTATTTGATAGAGGTAAAGTGATGTATCCAGATGTTAAGACAGAAAGAAGGGAAAAGGAAATTTTTGTAATTAATTCAAATGATAGAGATTTTTTACAGATTGTGTTATTTTAAGTCGTATAATTATGTAATTTTCCTTTAATTTTTCCCTACAATAAAATAATTGATATGCAGTTTGTAGACATCCCTAGCTCATTAAATTTTTGGAATTTGTATTTAATAATTTACTTTCTTTTCCATTTCTAGAAAAACCAACAAAGTAGGAAAACACACAATAAGATGTTAATTTTTTGTCTTATTGAAAGTGAGATTAGAAATCATATCGTGGAAAAGGACCAGATAAAACGTGTTACAATGATATTCTACGTGAATTTTTTTGGAACAAATATAAAAACAAATTAAATTGAATTAGTACCTAATGAGGCTACAGCCTACATATATTAATTATATAGCTCAACCAGTTTTCTACTATTTAAACAAAAGATTTTTTTTTTAAAAAAAAATGTGTTGTTTTTAGTATAGATTTTAGTAAATCAATTAGTGACTTTAGTAATTTCTTTTAGTTACTATATTTTATTTTGAACTAGCTAACTTTTAATTAATATTTTATTAATCTATATTTCCTTCCAAGGAAAAAATAAAATAAGATAAATTAAGCATAAAAAGTGAAAAAATAATCCAAAAGTCCAAAAATACTACGTAACACAAACTCAACACACACGAAAAAAGGAGAGAAGGAAAAGGAGAAATTTATTTATGCCATCACTGTGAATTGTGATACATTTGATTCATTTGTGCTATTAACAAAGAATTAGATTTTTTTCACGTGACATTATTTAAACCTTTTATTATATATACATAGAAACTTTAAACAAGATGACACAAATATCATTAAACACATAAAATACTATTCATGAGAAGGATAATAAGGAGTGGCAATCAAGTAAAGCTCACTCTTTCTTGCTGCAGTTATTCCAGAAAACTCAGTCATGTCCACATCTTCAAGCTTCACACCATCAGGTAATTTCCAATCAAAATGACATAACAAATTAGCTAGTGGAAGATAAACATTGATCAAACCAAATGTAATCCCAGGACATATTCTTCTTCCGGCACCAAAAGGAAGATACTCAAAGTTATTTCCCATAAAATCCACTGAGCTTTGCTCGAATCTCTCAGGGATAAATCTTTCCGCATCTTCCCAATACTTTGGGTCCCTCCCCACTGCATAAACGTTAACAATGACTCTTGTTTTTTAAGGGATAGTGTAACCATTGATGTTTGTTTCTTCTCTACATTCTCTAGGGATTAAGAGAGGGAGTGGAGGATGAAGTCTGAAGGTTTCTTTAACAACTTGTTTTAGGTATTCCAATTCTTCAATAACATCTTCATTGAAAGTTTCTTTTCCTTTGAATGCTTCTCTTACCTCAGCTTGTGCCTTTGCTAATACACTTGGATTTCTTATCATTTCTGTCATGGCCCATATTGTTGTTGTTGCTGAAGTTTCTGTTCCAGCAGAAAACAAGTCCTACATTTCATTAATAATCAAATAAGAATTAACATAAATAGCCGTGTCTAATATGTTGTAACACCGAGACAAACCTTGAAATATGAATATTTGTAGACATTGAAATTTTATAGAACTTAACAATACGAGTTCAATTTCAGTTATGATTCTTGAAAGTTACTCTACCCTAAACTCTAAACCCTACACAAGCTTATATAAAAGATAATATATTTATACATTATAAAAGGTAATATATTTCCTTGAATATGCATCTAAAAAATTACATAAATTCATGGAATATTCACAAATATCAGATCAAGATGTGACCGAACTCTTCTGGATAACTAAATTCTTCAGGAAGATCTACAAAATCCTTTCATTGAGATCAAATAAATCTCAAGGAGGTCCATATCATCCTTAGTTCGAGAAATATGCCACTAACGACCCTTGAATCACAGAGAAATATTAGGAGAGAAGAATCAATAAATAAACAAATTTGTATGCACATTATTTTATTAATAAAATTATGTTTCTTCGTATTTTATTTGTGATTACAATTTGTTTTATACCACTTTAAATTTGTTGCAAACACAATTGACAAAATATTTTTTTTTTTATGGGAAACAAGTACCACAAGTGGTAAACAACATTAATTATATTATTCCTATTACCCATATCCCCACCATCTCACACCCTACCTCCACTCCACGGCTCCATCCCTTTCTCCCATGGTATTTGTCTAAAATATAAATAAATGTTTTTAAGATAATATGGAACACAAGAAAATAAATAATAAATTCCCTTATTTTCCCTAAAAAAAAACATTTTTCATGAAAAATTTCTTTGAACAGATTTTAATTATAAGTAAGAATACTTACAATGATAATTGCTTTGATGTTGCCATTGGTGATTGGAATTTTAAGTTCCCCACTCTCCTTTAATCTTAGTAGAACATCAACTAAATCTTCACCTCCAAATGCACCATTTCCCTTTTTACCACTTGCAATATTCTTTTTGTGCTCATTGATAATATCCTCAACAATAACATCAACATTTTTGTGAACTTTCATAATTCTACTCCTCAATCCACTTAACACATGAAGGATCTTGATTGAAGGAAAAATATTAGCCACACTAAATCCACCAGTCAATTCCGCCAATTCCCTCACTATTCCAATGAATTTCTCTTGATCTTTCAACAATTCCCCAAATGCTGCTTTGCATGTATTTGAGCTCTCGTACCATGAAATCTGTTCCGTAACGTTTATCGGCTCGCCACGTGTTGATGATCGGATGAATTGCACGAGGCTCGAAGCCTCCTCTCTCCTGATGGAACTAAAGGACCGTACGTTCTTGGCAGCAAAAAGTTCCAAGAAGCATATTTTGCGCATCTGTCTCCAGTAATCTCCATAAGGACTAAACACAATGTCTGTGCTCTTATAACATATGGATACTAGTTTAGGCCTCGATGCAAAAGCAAGGTCGTGAATTTTCATTACCTCTCGCACCATTTCCAAAGAAGAAACTACGATTGTAGAAATTTCGCCTAGTTGAAGGTGCATGAAAGGCCCATGTTTTTTGCCCAATTTTGTGAGTGCATGATGGGGAAGTCCACCTTCTAATGCAAAGTGATGGATACTTCCTAAAAAGGGCAATTTCCATGGGCCTGGAGGAAGTTTTTTGTTTAAGTTTCTTGATTTTTTCCATTCCACAAATAGTAGATAGAGGAATGATAGGAAAAGGAATAAGAAAGTGAAGTTGAATGGAAATTGAAACTCCATTAGATAGCTAAAGCTAAGAGAAGGGTGTCTCTCAATTCTCAAGTTCAAAGCTATATTTGTATAGCTAAGAGACATGGCTATTGTACGTTTGAAGGAAAAAAATATACGTTTTTTTTTAAATATTCTTTTATCTTCTTTTTTTGTGTGAAAATAAATAAAACATTGTTTTAAATGCAAATATTTTTGAAGATTATTATTTATCACAATTAATATAAACGTTTCATGTTCTACAATTTTAATATTTAAGTATAAAAATATAAGATGAAATTAATGATATTAATAAATATCAAATTATGTATGGAATATATTGTAATTCTTACCAATTTTGGATAGTAATTTTCTAAAATTAGTTGACTTAACTATGATTATGATATTTGTTAATATAATATAATCTTGACCTTTAAACTTTTAATAAGACACATGTCTTTCATCTAGAGGTGTACTTGACGAAATGGAGGAAAGGAGGGGAGCCGGATCCAATTTCTTTTGGTCTAATATATAAGGACCGAATAGAGGGGTGGAGCCAATATTTAATTTCACTATGAAGATTCAAAATTTGAAGAAGTAGACATAAGAATTAACCGAAGGGTAGAGTAGACATAAGAACTAATCGAAGGGAGTTGAGTTCAGCATCTACTATATATACATTAAAAATTCTATTAACCATGTATAAATAGTATAATTTTTCACTGAAGGGGGTTTGGATGAACCCCTGACCATAAGGTATATAAATAGTTATGTAATGTAATAATATTGTAAATAATACATAACCATATATATATGATGTATAATTATGTATTAGAAATATATTTAAATTCATATAGATTTTTTATACAATTTTATACATTGCACTAGTTCATTTTCGTCAACGAGCTGATTTTTGTAGTCAGATAATTTTTCCCTACAATGTAACCATGGAGCAGTATGCAGCTTATAAACGTCTCTAGCTACCTCATTGACTTTTTGGAATTTATTTTTGATAATTTACTTACTTTTTTTCCCTTCCATATCTAGACAAAACAAGAAAATAGAAAGAAAGAAAAAACAATGAGATGTTGATCTAATTTTGTCTATTAAATATGAGATAAGAAATCTTAGCTCATATTCTACGTGGAAAATTTTTGGAACAATAAGAATACAAATCAAATTGAAATATTACCTAAATAAGGTCTACAAATATAAGAGGGATAAATTATAGATGAATGACCATTTTAAGTAGTAATAAATTATAATTGGACCATTTTGATTAATAAGTAATTTAAACCCAATTAACTTTTTGCATAAAAAATGTACGTAATCTTGAAAATATATATTTTTAGAATATATGTGATTTATTTGCTTATTTTCTGATATTTAATTAGTAAATAAAAGATATTGCCAAAAGTATTTACGCATAATCTTGATTAGAGTTTTGCCATAGATTTCCAAATATATTTGGAAAATCAGTTTTGGGGTAAGTTTCAACATGTGTTAACCATAGTTATTGAAAACATATTTCGTGCTTTAAGAAGAAAAAAAACATGAAACAATATTTATGTCCGTAAGTTTTTAAAACTATTGAAAATATCTATGAGTTTGACACAAAATTATTATTTTATAATGAACTAGATATTATACAAAAATTATAACACAATATTTTAATAAGACTACTAATAATAAAATTATCAGTTATTATAATATGTCAATTACAATAATAATAACTAGTCATTCTTTAATATAATCTTCTCATATTCTACAAATAAGAATATGTTTAATGAGGGATCAAGAATATAAAATTAGAATTAGAATTTATTTTATTTTAAAAACAAATAAAAAATTACTACTAGACAAAGTGTCTAGCGGTCTTTTATTAAAAATAAAGAGATATCAATAGAAATAAATACAAGCAACTAAAGCAAGGGGGGCTAGACCTTACCTTACCAATCCTAATGAAGTAACTAAGTTCTACTAACTAACAATGACTAACTAACAAGCATAATTATAAATAAAATCATAGTTGATGAGGGTTTTAATAAAATATAAAAGTTTAGGGTAAATATTAAATGTTTAAAATATTTCAAAAACTTGATTTTGGGATTTTATTTTTATTTTTTGGACAACACTTGACAAATTTAATGATCAAACAAATTTTGACAATTTTTTTTTTAAAAAAACTACTTGTAAAATCTATGGCCAAATGGGACCTTAGGGTGGTGGTGGGATAGGAAGGAAATAGTCATTTTCTTTGTTTTCATCATAAAAGATATTTTTCCTGATTTTTATAAACTTGTTTATTTTTAAAAATTAATATATTTTAACCAGACAAATATGGAAAAAATTGAATTAAAACCCCACACAAAAGTCAAAATCCACCCTAAATGTAATGCTAAGACTATACGTGCAAGTCATTACCACTTTAACCACATTTTGTTTATTTGACATTTGATGAAAGCAATAAATCAGTTTTTAATTGTATTCTATTAACACCTAATTGTTATCAATAGAATAACCAACACGTCTTTACTTAATTTACCCATCATGTATTACAACCGTCAATGATATGGAAAATTTATGAATCAATATTTGGATTACGATTAGTTAGAGGGGTTAAATGGACACATTAAGTTGAATTTTAGCAGATCAGAGTGGATTTAGTTAATAAATTAACGGTTTAGTGATACGTTTAAAAAAAAGTTGGGCTGAAATGACATAAAATGGGTGGGTCATAACTCAGTTCGATTTCTGGGCGAGCTTGCAAGGTTAGAACATATGGAAAAAAATCACCTAGTATTTTTATGGAAAAATTATGTAAGTACTATACGATTTAAGATAGCATAATCTCTAAAAATTCTTACCATTTTTGAATTAAGGGAAAAGTCTCAAAATTGTCCTTAACATATTAGAAATGGTTCAAAAACTCCCTCTCCTTCCACCTATTACCTATTGGCTTAAAAATGCCCTTAACGTTTTATTTAGATTCAAAAATACCCTTTAGTTAACAGAAATATGACATAGAATTTAACAAAACAAATTACCAATTTTCATTGGTCCACATAATATTTTTTTATCAAATATAAATTAGTAGAAGATACTATCAAAAACAGCGGATGCCCTAAACCCTGAGCAATTGCGATAATGGAGACTTAGCAACAGCCATGTCTGCGCACATCTCTCCCCGACCTTTGGTTGTGGGAGAGACAAACCCTAATCCTAATCAACAAACATCCTTTGCTACTCGATTAACCACAAATCAAGTTGTCCAAAATTTGACAAAAATCCAGTTGAAACAGATTCAATATGTACATGGAGAGCCTACGATTCAATTCACAAAGGGAGAACGATAGGTTTTCGCACAGGAAGAAGGATTATATCAAGCTGTAATTATTAAGTTCTCATCCGATACACTAAAAGTGAAGGATTTGTGAATAGTTTTACCTAAACACTTGGGCATCAAAGGAAACTGTTTAGTTGGTTTACTTGCTCGTAGACATATTCTGCTAAGGATAGACCAATATGAAGATCATGTGGTTGCTCTATCAAAATCGGTAAGCTTTTTGCCTTTCTGTGGAGATCAACATCTTTATAGGGTATGTCCTTGGACAATAGATTTCAATTCAAGAGAAGAAACTTCAATAGCCGCGGTGTGGATTTTGTTACCTCGATTACCACCAGATTTATTTGCCAAGAGATCCTTGTTGTCGATGGCATGAGCGGTTGGAAGGACAATAGCTATCGACAAGGCAACACAAGACAAGACAAGGCCTAGCACTGCTAGGGTGAAGGTGATACTCGATCTTATGGACAAGCTGCCTAAGAGGATGCATCTCCAATATTTGGACGAGCAGACCGGTAAGATTCAAGAGGTTTTTCAGGAATTTGTTTATGATAATTCACCTTTATATTGTAAGCATCAAGGTCATGAAGAAAACAATTGTCGATTGATTTTGAAAAAGAATCAAGATAAAAATTATAAAGATGGTGGAATGGTTAGAGATAATCAATTCAATGGTGAGAAATTTCAAGGTGATTTGAGACAAATTTTAAATGAAAAGAGAGGACTAACAAATATAGATCAAAGTATTGATGATAATACTCGAGTTGCAGATGAAAATAATAATGAAATAACAATGGTGGAAGCCATTAAAAATAATGGAGATCGAGTAGTTGATACTTGTGTTCAAGATGATACTTTGGTTTTGGGTGCGGAGATCGAGTAGTTGATTCTTGTGTTCAAGATGATACTTTGGTTTTGGGTGTAAAGGATGGTGTTACTAGTGATTCGGTGGTTCCTGTGATTAATTTGGAGTTTGATCTAGCTTCGAATCCTAAACTACCTACTGCTGGTGTTTTATCTGGGAAAGATCCTAGTTTGGCTACGATTGAAGATTCTGGCTAGGCTAATAAGGTGCAGCAATGTGAAGAGAATTTGGATCAAATTGTCGAATTTGGTGGTACATGTGATCATGACTTCACTTTGAAGGATAATGATGAGAGAGGCCGGACTGAAGTACCAAGCAAAATATTTTCTCCAGTAACACCAAACTACAACAACTAGATTGCACTAACCCATCGCGTAAGGAGCAAACGATAAATTGTGAAGATGAAGTATCAAAGAAAATTGTGTGCTCTAACATCTTTGATGCCCTAATGATCAATTATGATCAAGAGCTCCATGCTTTGTCCACTCTAATTCTTCAAGTTTCTAATCCAGAAACTACTAGAATAATCAAAGAGTCACATGCCACAATGTTGAATAAACAAAACCCAATGATCAAACCACCTATACAATCAATCTCCAAAAGAAATGATAAGAGTTTGGTGAAGGAAACGAGTGATTCTAGATGGGCAGATTTAGTTGAGGAAAAGGAGCATGCACCTGCAAGGAGTAAGTTAAGTCCTCAAGCACCCATATTTGTGCCTTCAAGTAAGACAAATTCATCTATGACAGTGACAATTGATAAGTCCAAAAAGATCTTGACCATTACCACCAAGGTATTGGAAAAAAGCCATGAGCTAGAAGCTGAAGTTTCAAGACTTAGTCCAACTACAACTTATGATAGTGACTTAGGCAGTGAAATGTTTGACGAGGATGATATGCTAGACATATTATTTGATAAGGTAACTAAGGATGGAGATCTCTTGCCTAGGCAACAAAGATGTGGAAGCAACAAAAACAAAAAGAAGACATATGAAAGGCAACATAGTTGGGATAGTAAGGTGACTGAAGAATTTATTCCAAGGCACCTACCAATGCGATTAGCAAAGCAAAATCATATGACAGTTTCAACAACAACACGATCCATTAAATCCAAAAAGAAGTGATGAACTATCAAGTTTTGTTGGACATATTTGACGAAGAAGACAAGAGGGAAATACTTCAGGTTACTTTACACAGGCAATCCATCTCTTTTAATTCTTACATATATAAAATGAAGTTTGAGGTTGATAACCTACCTTTATTCTTAGATTATATATTTTTACATTACTTAAGCATCCTCATTTGTAGTATCATCATAGACTGTATTATAAACTCTATGATGATCATAGAATATCTAGTTTTCTCTAGCTTTTATTTTGTTCATGCTTGTTAATTAGTAGAGGTTCGTTACCTCATTAAGATTAGTATTTAGTAAGGTAAGGCCTATCCCCCCTTGTTTGTACTTTTCTCTTTGAGATCCTTTTCTCTTTATTAATAAAACTAGCCCTAGGCACACCTTGCCTAGCGGAATTGCTTTAAAAAAAAAGTAGAAGATATTTTTTTTTCTCTTTTTGCAAATTTTTAAAAAAAATTGTAACTAAATTATGACTCTTTTTAAAACTGTTTTAAAATTAAAATATTGAAGAATTGAAACATACCTCAATGATATCACGACAGTATGTTGATATACCGTAATGGTATCATGGATGACTGAGTAATCTCATCGAAGGATTGAAGCAAACCTCAACGAAAATACTGCTCAGTTACTCGTTGATACCACGAGAGTATATTATATTTTGATTATATCAAGAAGGTAGAAGCAGTCCTTCAATGAAGACACTGCTCAATTACTCTTTAATGTCGATTGTGTTGATCATGGAGAAAGGTTAATTAGACTAATAAGCTGAGTATATACCTCTGGCATTCTGCTATAACAGTATGATTACTAGCTGGCTAGGTAGTTACTCCCTCCGTCCCTATTTAGTTGTCCATATTTCCTCTTTTAGTTGTTCCTATTTAGTTGTCCATTTTGACAAATCAAGAAAGGACAACAATTTTTTTTCTATTATACCCTTATTTAAATAAAGCTGTCATAAATAAAGTAAATAAACTTATGAACTTCCCAGCATTGATTAGTTATCTTGAGTGAATTTATTTTGGAATTATAAATTGTACTATAAGGGTAAAATTGTAACTTCACTATGCTAATCATTGTTGCCTTAATCTGTGTGCCATTTCTAAAGTGGACAACTAAATAGAGACGGAGGGAGTAACTAGTTAGTTAGGTATAGTTGGTCTATAAATAATAGCTAGTAGACAAGATGTAAACTACTATGTATTCATTCTTCTCAATCAATACAAACAAGCACTTATTTACTCTCTATGTGTTAGTTCTAGACTTCTAGTAATGACCTAAAAGATCTCATATTCACTCTCCAATAATGGTGAATTTTATCAATACCATCAGACTATATTTACAGTATATAAATATAGTCTGATTGCATCAAACAGAAAAAAAAGAAGTAAATGGTGACATCGGCATGATGTTAACGCACGAATAGATAAGATATGAAAATAATAAGGTATTTAAGGGTAAATTAAATATTTTACTTTTTTGGGATATAAATATTTTTTCTCTATATATAGTATAATTTTTCAACTGATCACTTTGGGAGTTGAGCCTAGAAGGGGTTTTGATAAGCCAAAATATAGTTCTTGAAAAGCATTGAGGTGACTTTGTTTGTTTGTGTGTTTTCCATTCCCTCAATATTTAGTGTCTGGTATTTGCTTTGGATACTATTTAGATTCGTGTTGTATAAACTTAGTTAGAGGAACCCTAGCAAAGATCTTTTCACTTTCAAACTCAAATTTGAGATATCTAGTATATTATATTTACAAAGACTTAATGCATATTTTTCCTTGTCAATAACAAATTATTGCATAAAAAAAACTTGTATTGAATAATACATACATAAAGAATGAAGGCCTAAAATTGGCAAAACCGTATTATATAACTCGGAGAAACAGAGTACACTTAATACAATATACAATCCGAAAATTGTTGTCAACTAGCCTATGCTCTTTTACAAAAAGATATCTACTGCGCGATTCGGTTTTTCGGTATCTATGTCCATCCGTAGGTTTCTTCAGCAGAACAGTACTCTTCTTGTGGATACATTGAATTGTAATGCAATTCAGCACAAAAGCTCAAATAAATGATGTCGATTGATTTGGCTGAAACTCGTGATAGTTCTTTAGGGGCAATTATATTGCTTACGCTTAGAATTATAATCTTTTGGCACGCATCAAGCTGAGCAAAATCACTCTCATACTGATCAGAAATATATCGTGGGTTAGTTAGCACACAATCATAAAAAATGAAAACAGAGAAGAAAAATAATATAAGGATTTAGTGAAGTTTGGCTAGCCTAGTAGAGAGAAGTTTTCACTATGCTTTAGAATTCCCAATTACATTCCCTAATATAGATCTCAAATAATCCTAAACCTATATGGAAAAAGTTTTCCCAATTCTAAATTGAAAAAAAAAGAAGAGAGAAACAAAAAAGTTACCATAAATTAAGTAGACCTAATTTGATATATAACTTATAAAAAAAAAAAAGTTTCCTAACTCCCTCACGTAACAAATTAAAAGCTCAACACACGCACACGGAAAAGGAAAAGAAAAAGAGGAAAAGATGGAAAAAAAAAAAAGAGAAAAAAGGTTACTATAAATTAAGTAGACCTAATTCTTATCTATGTAGGTTTTGATATATAACTTATAAAAAAAGTTACTACTATAAATTAAGTAGACCTAATTGTTATCTACGTAGGATTTGATGTATAACTTATAAATATACGTACCACCAAAAAGTAAAAAAGTGATCGATCATACACAAATTAAAAAAAAAAAACTTAGTTATAAATTCCGCAAACAAGATCAAGAAAAAGAAATAATGGGTAGATGGGTAGATGAGGATGTACGTGTGACCTCATATTATGTTAACATATATATTCGTACTTACAAGATGAAGATCAATAAAGGAAGTGCAATTCAGAAAATCAAGAAGTGGCTCGATTCCAAAAAGAACAAGTTGATGAGTAAGAAGGACTCAGGCGCTAAGAAAAATTCAATTTCCGAGTAGTTAAACGACTCATGCACTAAGAGAAACTCTTTCCGAGTTGTTTTTACTTGATGTTCAAGATTGAGTATGTGATTTAGGAATATATACTACAAATGAGTCATATTTCAAGGTTTTTAGTGTAATTTACTCAAATTTCAATGCATAATACTCTCTCTGTTCCTAATTACTTGTCCACTTTTGAATTGACACACCTATTAAGAAATAAATTAATGACATAGTGAGTTTACCATTTTACCCTTATTAATTATGAAGTTGATGAAAATAAATTGTCCTTTCTTGATTTGTCAAAATGGACAAGTAATTAGGGACAACTATAAAAGGAAAAGTGGACAAGTAATTAGGGACAGAGGGAGTATATGCTATTGTTTTTTCTTTTCAGTATACATTAATTACTCCGTAATGTATCATATTATATTAGATGAGTATAATATTATATACATAAAGAGTGAAGGCCTAAAATTGGCAAAACCGTATTATTATAACTCAGAGAAAAAGAATACAATATACAATATACAATTCAGAATTGTTGTCACAGAGCCTATATGGGATTCTTTGATTCAAATTTAAATTTAATCATAATCAAATGTTAAAACTTAAAAGTTATATATAAGTGCATGACATGTCTCGAGTTTGATTTGCTTAATGCAAACACAAATGGTGACAATCCCCAGCTATCACATTAATAAAACTTAGGACTAAAAAGTTTAAAAGAGTAATTGAACTTCCAAACATACCCTTTCCCTTGATGTAGTCGCGCACGATAAGTCAATAACTATTACTTTAGTGTATGTAACTTTACCCCCTTCGAGGGGAAGATCTACGTATACACTCTACACTATCCTCTTCAGACTCCTTGAGTGGGAGATTACACTGTTTATGCTGTTGGATGCAATCATTGATATTTTAGCTCCAGTCAAAGAATTCAAAAGTGAGTTGCAAATAATCAACATTTTAATCAAAAGCAACACTAGAAGAAGTGATACAAGTAAACAAATCATGTTTATACATGAACTAAATCCTATAGACACATACAAAATTTATATAGGGGTGAGGGTAGGGGGAGATGAGTGAGTTGTCATGCATAATAAATTAGATAAGTATGGGGGGGGGGGGGGGGGGGGGGGGGGGGGGGGGGGGGGGGGGGGGGGGGGGGGGGGGGGGGGGGGGGGGGGGGCGGGGGGGGGGG
>JAJOOR010007360.1:0-28494 GCA_036250505.1 Solanum acaule | reverse complement strand
AGCCCCCACCCCTCCAAAAATAAATTTAAGTTTGTTTTTAAAAATATTTTCAATTTCAAATTTTATTTTTTACCCCATCTCACCCCTTACCCCACCTCCCCCCGCCAACCCCACCACCCCACCTTCCCCCCAAAAAAAAATTAAGTTTATTTTAAAAAATTATTTTCTACTCTCTAGTAAAAATAAAAGGTATTTTCTCAAAAAAAAATTCATTCATAAATCAAACAGACAAAAATCTTTTCAGGAAAATATTTTCTACTTACCAACCAAACATGAAAAAATAAGTTCAAAGTCTACTTGTTTTCCAGGAAAATATTTTTCTTCCTACCAAACACACCCTTAGGTGTACTTTTGCATTCATATCACATGAAAGTTAATAATTTCCCCCTTGTTTTTCTTCGTCAGAATCAAATTGTCTTAGATAGTTATGAGCTGAGAATACCAAAAATATGTAGGATCATTTTTCTACACATCTTCTTTTGGCATCTATTTTTCATCTTTTGTCAATTTTAATTTAAAAATACAAAACATCATGTGACGAAGTTGTTTTCAATTGATTTTGAAGGCAAACCATAATAGTGTTGGTGATTTCTTGTTTTCAATAGTAACAACTTCTCCATTATGGAGTTCACTCGCATAAGTGGAAGAGAAAATTATATACCAATAAACTAACAAACTTCAATTTTGGAATTACTGCCCATATCTGTTACATTTAGTTATATTCAAATCAAAATATGACTCAAAAGTACGTAGTCAAAATTCTATCAACAACACAATGAACAATTCATCAACATCTATATTTGTAGGTGACAACACAATTCTTTTATAAAAGAGGGGGGAAATTCAATGCTCAAATGAAGATCAAGCAGCAAAATTTGCATATAAATCGATACAATCTACATAGATTTGGATATCTAGCTAAATCAAACAACTGAAATTCTTACCATTTATCGTACATGTCTTATCCCTATACGTCGAACCAAAGAGAGTCAGACATTAACAGTATTTATTGTACATGTCTTATCCTTATAGTATGTTGATTTGATAAATTGTGAATGTAACACCTCAGAAATCTACCTAAGACTGAACCAGGACAAATGGGAGAACCACGAAGGGGTCCACGGACTGTGGAACCCCACACGGTCCGTCAACCTTCCTGTGAAAGCAAGCTAGAAACCCAAGGGCACTATGAGGAACCACATATCAATCGACGGTTTGTGGAACCCCACACAGCCCGTCAAGATGCCCGTGAACCTAGTACCACCCCAACTCACTGTGAAGGACCACGGTAGCCTACACGGCCCGTGGTGCTTTACATGGTCCGTGAAGTGGATCAGGATTGGGGCAGTTCAACCTTTGGGTTTTGGGTCAACTTCAAACGGTCATATTTTTTAGCAAAAAATGAATTAGGTAGCCCATGACCTATCAAATTAAAGATAATTAAGCCATATTTCCAATGCCACCAAGTTTGGTAAAATCCAAGCTCGGAGTAAAAAGTTACGCACATTTCAGTAGAGCCCTGCTGGGCAGGGCCATAACCACGACCCAGTTAACGGGCCTTGGGCCAAACAACGGCCCGTCAATCCCACTATGGATGGCCTTCCTTAGCTCTTTTCCCCTATGCTTTGGGCATTTTAACTATGTCATTTAGTACCTAAACTGCATCAGTTTTACTCAATCTAAGCTTAATAATCTAGTCAGAACCTACCCAAAAACCCCCTCTCTCCTAAAATCACCCAACTTAGAGCCAAAAAAAAGAGAAAGAGGTAACCAGTAAGAACAAGCAGCAGTGTTCTTCGAAGTTCAGCCCCAAAATTTAAAGGATTTCTCCGTAGATTTTGTCACCAGTTATGTGGAATTTCACTAGTGGATTCCTTTCATCCATTAGGTCCCTAAAATTCAGTCAGTTCGTTGATTTTTCATATCTTGTTTAGTCCTAGGGTTTCTAAAACCTTGAAGATTTGTTGGGATTTTAGCTATTGTAGTATCCTTAATCGAAATATCATGTTTTCTTGAAAAGTTTGCATAATTCCCTGTATAAAACTCAGAACCCTAGTTTGTGTAACTATTCTTAGTTTAAGAATTATACTTGCTAGGTTAGTAAACAGAAAATCATGCTCCAGGGCTTGAATGTCACATTATCATTATATAAATGTTGCAATCTCAGATTGCATGTTAGTATCTTGATCTATTCAGTACATTTTAGTTCATATGTAATCAGTTGGGAGTAGACATAGCACCGAGTTGTACTAGGGTTCAACGTACCCTCAAAGTCCCACAACTACGTACCCCCATAGTTTTATAAGTCCCCTCAGTTGGGCATCAGATTTAGTGATCACGCCACATTCATGCCTCTATACCCCTGGTAAGGTATATTGGGTCCTCTCGATAGGGCGTATACATCGGACTCCACATTTAGCTCACGTGGTTTATGTCGGTTAATAGTAGCTCCCACAGTCAGACTCTTAGTGCATTGACCAGGCTTTCAATATATATATATATACTTCAGTATTCAGTTCAGCATGTACTTTCATGATTAGTACTTGGTCATTGCATTCAGTTAGTTCTTTTCAGTTATACCTCAGTACATATCTATATATTTGTTCAGATTATATCATTGCTCAGTTATGTATTGTTCCGCCTATATACCTTTATCAACTTAGTATATATATCATGCATGCTCATTACATTCCAAGTACTGACGCATACTTTGTGCTACATCGTTTCATGATGTAGGTTCTGGTACTCAACATCTAGATCACGCATAGATTGATTCTCGATCCGCATTCAGCAACTTAAGTGGTGAGTCCTCATATTCCGGGGACAATAGACATGCTTTCATCTTTGTCTTTACTTTCAGTTTTCAATTTGTTAGAGTTAGCTGGGGGCATCTCCAAGAAACTCAACTCAGTAGAGGCTTTTCAGACATAGTAGCAGATTCAACTTGAGTTATTAACTGTTATTTTAGTCTACACTAGAACTCTCATAATATGTTATATTTACAATAAAAATAATTGAGTTTGTTCCTCTTAAGATATTTATTGATTAGCTTTCGCATAGTTCACACCTTACTTAGTTATTTCTAGTATGCTTATGATATGCCAGACTCAGGGTTAGCTTGGGGTCACTCGTGATCCTAGGTCCCGTGTTATGTCTAGGGGGTAGCCTCGGGGCATGACAAAACTTGGTATCAGAGTATTAGGTTTAAGAGTCCTAGGGTGTCTAAAAGCTGCACTAAGTAGAATCAATTCATAAGTTTGAAGCGTGACACACCTATGAGGGGGAGGCTACAAAGTGTTTTAAGAAAAACTTCACTTTCATTGCTATTCTTATCGTGCGTGAGGTATGATTCAACTTCTTCTTTCTAATCCATCGTTATGTATTTCAGTGATCATGCCTCCTCGTAGAGCTAACGCACGAAATGCTAATGCACGAAATACTAATGTAGTTCCTCCAGTCCTGAACCATGAGGTTACGATTGCAAAATTTCAGAATCTGATCCAGCTCTTAGCTCAAAGTGTAGCCAATCTAAATAATCAACAGGCCACAGTTCATGCAAACACTAATAGTTGATTAGTTGCAGCTAGGATTCGAGACTTTGTTCGAATGAATCATGATGAGTTTCTTGGGTCGGAGGTTGGTGAGGACCCACATAACTTCATTGATGAAGTTAAAAAAATCCTAGAAGTTATGCAAGTGACCGGAAGTAATAGGGTGGAGCTGACATCCTACTAACTTAAAGATGTGGCTCATATCTGGTTCACTCAGTGAAAAACAACAGGGGTGCAAATGCAGCTCATGTGACTTAGGATTGTTTTACTGGAGCTTTTTCGGGCACGTTCTTCCCAAGGGAGTTGAGAGAAGCTAAGGTACAAGAGTTGATGAACTTGAAGCAGGGTTCAATGTTGGTCCAAGAGTACAGGCTGAAGTTCACCCAGCTCTCCAGGTTTGATCCACACATGGTTGCCGATCCAAGGGCATAAATGAGTAAGTTCTTATTTAGGGTATCCGATATGGTGAAAACCGAGTGTAGGAATGTTATGCTTCTAGGGGATATGGATATCTCCATACTAACGACTCATGATCAGCAAGTTGAGAGAATAAGCTTAGGGAAATGGATAAGGATAACAAAAAGGCCAGAACGGGAAATTATGAATACTCACAACAAAAATCAGGCTGTGGGAATCGCTCATAATTTCAGCAAAGTTCTACAGCCCCAGCACCTTTATCAGCTAGTGCTCCATCCCACAGGTTTTGACAGGATTAGAAAGGTAGGGCATCAAGCTCTAAGTCTCAGGGGAGTACTTTAGGTAATAGGACTTTCCCAAGTTGCCCAAAGTGTGGTAAGAACCATCCGGGCGAGTGTCTTGTAGGAAGGGAAGGGTGCTTTGGGTATGGTCAGTCTAGCCATAGGTTGAAGGATTTCCCCTCTTCCAGGTAAGGGCAAGGAGGTAACAACAATAAGGCTCAGCTTCAGCAGCAACATCAAGTCATCTAACTTAGTAATGTGCTTTGTCTGGTACAGGTGGTGGTCAGTGCCAGAACAAGTTGTATGCTTTTTAGGCTCGCCGGGACCAAGAAGGTTCTCCTGATGTGGTCACTGGTACGTTACGAGTCTTCCATTTAGATGTTTATGCATTGTTAGATATTGGGGCTACTCTATCTTTTGTAACTCTGTATATAGAAGTAAACTTAGGTGTCAGTCCATAAACTCTCTCAGAACCCTTCTCAGTCTCTACTCCAGTTGGTGACCCAGTTATAGCTAAACGAGTATAAGAAATTGCCTTGTCATAGTGTCTCAAAAAGTTGCCTCAGCAGATCTTGTAGAGTATCATTCAAGGCATGAATTGGTTACATTCTTGTTATGCCTCAGTCGATTATAGAACTAGGACCGTTCGGTTTCAGTTTCCAAATAAGCTAATCTTAGAGTGGAAAGGTAGTAGCTCAGTGCCTATAGGTCAATTCATCTCTTACCTTAAGGCCAAAAAATTGATTTCCAAAAGGTATATCTATCATCTAGTTTGGCTAAAGGATTCAAACTCCAAAACCCCAACTCTTGAGTCAGTTCGAGTAGTTAATAAGTTTCCCGAAGTGTTCCTAGAAGATCTTCCCAGAGTTCTTTCCCAAAGGGAAATAGACTACGGAATAAATCTCCTGCCAAATACCCAACCTATTTCGATTCCTCCGTACATAATGGATCCAGCCGAGCTTAAGGATTTGAAAGAGAAGTTAAAAGACCTTTTAGATAAGGGCTTCATCAGACCTAGTATCTCTCCATGGGGTGCTATAGTTTTGTTCGTGAAAAAGAAAGACGGTTCTCTCAAAATGTGCATTGACTATCGACAATTGAACAAATTCACAATCAAGAACAAATATCCTATCCCTAGGATTAATGACTTATTTGACCAACTTCAAGGTGCTAGTTGCTTTTCTAAGATAGACCTCAGATCTGTCTATCATAAGCTCAGAGTTAGAGATAGTGATATTCTGAAGACAGCCTTTAAAACTCGGTATGGTTATTATAAATTTGTAGTTATGTCTTTTGGACTAATAAATACTCCTGCAACATTTATGGACTTAATGAACAGGGTGTTCAAACAATATTTGGACTTATTCGTTATCGTATTTATTGATGATATCCTCGTTTATTCTCGGAGTGGGAGGAACATGTGACTCATCTGAGAGTTGTTATGCAAACTCTCAAAGATCGTTAATTATTCGCTAAGTTCAGCAAATGTGAATTCTGGTTACAGTCAGTCACTTTCCTTGGTCATGTGGTATCCATCGAAGGGATCCGAGTGGATTCTCAGAAAATTGAGGCAGTAAAGCACTGGCCCAAACCCACCTCACCAACAGATATCAAAAGTTTCTTGGGTTTTTCCTATTACTACAGGAGGTTTGTTGAAGGATTTTCATCCATAACTTCCCCTTTGACCAAATTGACTCAGAAGAAGGCCAAGTTTCAGTGGTCAGATGAATGTGAGAAAAGTTTCTTAGAGTTGAAAACCAGGTTGACTATAACTCCTATCTTGACTCTACCAGAGGGTTCAGACGGTTACATGGTTTATTGTGATGCATCTAGAGTCATCCTGGGTTGAGTATTGATGTAGCAAGGTAAGGTCATAGCTTATGCTTCTAGGCAGCTTAAGGTCCATGAGAAGAATCACCCGACTCATGACCTCAAGCTTGCAACCGTAGTATTTTCCCTAAAGATTTGGAGACACTACTCGTATGGTGTTCATGTTGATGTGTTCACAGATCATAAGAGCCTCCAACATGTGTTTGTCCAGAAAGAGTTAAATCTTCAATAGAGGAAATGTCTTGAATTCCTAAAAGACTATGACATGAATGTGTTATACCATCCCGGTAAGGCAAATGTAGTGGTTGATGCTCTCAGCAGACTGTCTATGGGTAGTGTGTCACATGTTGAAAAGGAGAAGAAAATATTAGCCAAAGATGTTCATCGGCTTTCTCGCTTAGGAGTTTGCCTTATGGACACGATAGAAGGTGGTGTGATAGTTCAGAATGGGTCAGAATCTTCATTGGTAGCGGAGGTTAAGGAGAAACACGATAGTGATCCTATATTGATTTATTTGAAGGGTTCAGTTCATCAACAGAAAGTTGAGGTTTTCTCCCAAGGGGGAGATAGTGTGCTTTGTTACCAAGGTCGCCTATGTGTTCCTAAATTGAGTGAGTTGAGGCGGCAGATTCTTACAAAAGCCCATAATTCTAGGTATTTTATTCATCTATGGGAAGTCTATTGGTGGAACGACATGAAGAGGGACATCACAAATTTTGTGGCTAAGTGTCCTAATTGTCAGCAAGTTAAGGTAGAACATCATAAACCAGGAGGTATGACTCAAGAGATTAGCATTCCTACGTGGAAATGGGAAGTGATAAACATAAATTTTATTATAGGCTTACCTCGTACTCGCAGACAACATGACTCCATTTGGGTAAATAGTGGACAAAGTCACTAAGTCAGCTCACTTCTTGGCAGTCAAGACTACTGATTCAGCGGAGGACTACGCCAAACTCTCCATCAATGAGATATTCAGGTTACATGGGGTTCCCTTGTCTATCATATTAGATAAATATCCTCATTTTACCTCTCACTTCTGGAGATCGTTTTAGAAAGGTCTTGGTACTCAGGTGAATTTCAGTACAACATTTCATCCACAGACGGATGGTTAGGCAGAACGTACTATTCAGACCTTAGAAGACATGTTGAGAGCTTGTGTGTCATGATCCAGGGGTACACCCTAGATGTAACATGGTATACTTGACCCCGAAGGGGTCTCATACAAGCCCTTAGTATATCATAACATAAGATAATAGAAAAGTGCAGAAACTTTAAAACATTTTCCATACAATCAAAGTCTTTATAAGATCAAAGCGGAAGTCTTACTACACTTGTCTCAAACCATCTAACACAACTTTTGAATAACTCTTGGGACACAACCCATACAATAGTCTCAAAACATAAAAGAAAGACAAAGAAAATGGGGGCTTTATCCTCGATGCTATGAGGACTCACCAATCTTCAACTCCTTGCTCTTCTAGAAACCTATCCTCAAGAATGGAACTCAAATCACCGGACCCTACATTTGATGAGAATGTAGGCAAGAGTATGTGTTAGTACAAAAGTACTAAATGTGATAGCTAGCAAAACATCATAAAAGCATAACATAAGGGTTAGTCAACATAAGCCATATGTCATAATCATAAGAGATACTTCATGAAACATAAACTATAAGCATAAGAGACAATATCATAATCATAAGCAAAGTCTCCAACATAGGCATCATATAAGCATTAGTCAACCCTTAGTCCTTCATATCATAAGAGAACTACTTCTCAAGTAACCTCAAAGCATGGATGAGACCCCATAATCACACCCACACTAAGTACAACTTTTAGGTCATTATAATCATACTTACCATCTTATGGTCTCACCCTTAGCTCAATTCTCATACACAAGGGAATCTTCACCTTTAGTCAGCATATCAAGGATGGCAGCTATAACAACAAGCATACAACATATAAAAGAACACTTCATAAGTAGCTTCAAGTCGTACTTGTGCAATGCAGGGATAAGACCCCATAATCCTATCCACACTAAGTACCACTTTAGGTCATCATACATACTCAATGGTTGGGGGCTAGTCCCTCTTTAATAATTGACATTATTCATTTAAGGTACTTCTCTACTTAGAACAAGGAAAGTCATTACACATGAAGGATTACAATTGAGTAATTCAAGGCTACCAAAGTATAACACCATACTAGGCTAGACTAAACTACCATGGAGAGCATACTATCATGCAAGTACAAGCTATTCTAGGAAGGGTACAAGTACTCCATCCTAGCTACCATGAAATGGTCTTAGACCAACTAAGTCATACTACTATGCAATCATTTCTATGATGCTAGTTCAAGCTATCCTTAGGAAAGGTATGATTTCTCAATCCAAGGCTACCATGAAATGGTCTTGGCCTAACCAAATCATGGTACTATGCAAGATTTCTATGATGCTAGTTCAAGCTACATTGGAGAAACATTATGGTTCAATCCAAGGCTACCATGGGGACTCATAACTCAAGCTACAAGGCATGGTCTTGTCTTACCAAGTCAACTTATTCATGAAGGGATACTATGTCTCAACTTCAAGCTATTCTAGTCTAACATGCTTGATTCATTTCAGGTGAGCAAACCTTTCAACCTAGAATCATTCTATGTGAGAGAACCTTTCATCTCCTATCATATTCACTATGTCTTCATGAGAAAAACCTTTCAATTAACACATCTACGTATCATGATCATAGACACTTTACTCTCAAAGCTTTACTTCTTACAATCATCATACATACCTAGATTACAAGGCATTCTAATCACATACTTCATTCTTAAGTGATTCTAGTCATATTTCACCATAAAGGTTCAATCTCAAGCCTTACTAGTCATGATCCATCACATATACTATAATCTAGATCAATTCATGTATACTTTCTTTTATTCTTGAACAATTACTATACATGTCATCAATTCTAGAAGATCATCTATAATTCTCAATTTCCCTTCAAAAGGCATAAACCCACATTACTACAATTTCATCAATAAAACTAAGGTTAGCCATGGAAAACATATAATATCATCATAATAACATGATTCGCTACCAAATCAATCATAAACAAGTAATATCCACTAAATTGGATTCATACTCAACTTAACCCACAATATTGGAAGGAACCCTAACTTGAATTAGGGATTTTATCTTCACAATTGGGGGAATTCTAGGGGGATCCATAGATGGAAGAATCCATGGATGAATAAGCTATCATACCTTGGATACAAAGCCTATAATTCTTGAAACAATGGAGTCTTGACCTAGCTTGACCCTCTTCTTTTTCTTCTTTCTAGAGAGAGATTTCTTGGAGGGAATTGAGTTTCTTTGGTGAATTGAAAATAATGATTTGGAATCACTTAATTAAGGGTCTAATAGCTTTATATAAGTGGTCTAAATACTAATAAAATGACACCACTTATTAACTAATTAATTCTAGAAAGTTCCATAACCCATCACTTAACCGACCTTAAGGGACCACACTGCCTCACCCACGAGACCACGCCCACGGGCCATGGGTGGACCCACGGGGAGTGATGGTCTTTCATGGATGGATTTACTAGAACCCTGACCCACGACTTCCCTCACCCACGAGGCGTGGACCCCCCTATGAGGTGTGGGTCCCTCCGAGGTTGCACTACCTTGGGCTGTTTTTCTAGAATCCTCCTCAAGGACCCTTGGTTGGTCCTTGGGGAGTCGTACCTTGACATTTTAACCCTAAACCCTTCATTCTAAGTATGGGAAGTCATTTCTACGACTCTAAACCTCACATAAGACTCTAGTTTAGCCTACTAGTTTCTAAGTGTTACATTGCGTGATCGATTTTAAGGGTAACTGGGATGATCACCTACCTATCATAGATTTTTTCTATAATAATAACTATCATTCTAGTATTCATATGGCCCCTTGTGAGGCATTATATGGGCGTAGATGCAGATCTCCGATTGGTTGGTTCAAAGTAGGTGAAACAACCTTGGTTGGGCCAGATTCAGTTTATGAGGCTATGGAGAAAGTTCAGCTTATCAGATATAGGCTAAGGACTGCTCAGAATTTTACTAAGTCCTATGCAGATGAGAGGAAAAGGTACTTGAAGTTTGAAATTGGTGATTGGGTTTTCCTGAAAGTGTCACCCATAGAAAGGGTGATGAGATTTGGGAAGAAAGGAAAGCTCAGTCTCAGATATATAGGTCCATACAAAATCATGAAAAGGGTTGATAATGTGGCTTATGAGTTAGAGTTGCCAGCAAAACTAGCAACGGTTCATCCAATCTTACACATTTCCTTGTTGAAGAAATGTGTGGGTGATCCGGCATCGATAGTTGCATTAGAGAGTGTAGCTGTGAATGATAGTCTCACTTATGAAGAGGTGCCAGTTGGAATTCTCGACCGTCAAGTTTGTAGGTTGAGAAATAAAGAAGTCACTTCAGTAAAAGTTTTGTGGAGGAGTCGGTCCGTAAAGAGAGTTACTTAGGAAGAAGAAGCAGCCATGATGGCCAAGTACCCTCACCTCTTTCTTTCCAATTTAGTTCTAGCTTGAGGTAATAGTTCCTCTCCAGTCTCTCAGTTTACTCTTGCGTAAATTTAGTCTCAGTATTTTGTTCCCTCAGTTATCACTGCATTTCAGCCTTTTTGCATGTTCATGGAACTCAATTCAGTCAGATAACAATTTCTAGTACCTAGTAATAGGGATTATAGCCCTTCCCTTCGTACTAATCTTGTTTAATTTTTATTCGAGGACAAATGATCCTAAGGAAGAGATATTGTAACACCTCAGAAATCTACCAAAGATTGCACCATGAAATATGGACGAACCACGGAGAGATCCATAGACTGTGGAACCCTACATGGTCTGTCAACTTGCCCATAAAAGAAACCCAGAAACCCAAGGGCACTGTGAGGAACCATGGACGAATCAACGGTTTGTGGAACCCTACACGTCCCATCAAGATGCCCATAAAAATTACCCAGTACCACCCCAACTTACTGTGAAGGACCACGGTGGCCTACACGACTCGTGGTGTTTCACACAGTCCGTGAAGTAGACCGTGATTGGGGAAGTTTAACCTTTGGGTTTTAGGTCAACTTCGAACGGTCATATATTTTAGTAAATAATGAATTAAGTGGTCCATGACATACCAAATTAAATATAATTTAGTCATCTTTCTAACGCCACCAAGTTTGCTAAAATCCAAGCTCAGAGTAAAAAGTTATGCTCGTTTCAGTAGAAACATGTTGGGTAGGGCCATAACCACGACCCAATTGATGGGCCTTGGTCCAACCGATGGCCCATCAGTCTTACCGTGGACGGCCTTCGTCAGTTTTTTATAATCAGGGTCATTTTGGTCTTTTCCCTATGCATTGGGCATTTAAACTATGTTGTTTAGTACCAAAGCTACGTCATTTTACTCAGTCAAAGTGTAGCACGACCTCGCTATTTGAAAGAACTAGAAAGATCTAGAATTAGAAAGAGTCATTTTTCGAAAGAATGAAAAATCTGGAAAATTAGTTAGGTTATGTAAGTTTGAGATTTTGGGTCAACTTCGAATGACCATAACTCTTAGATCAGGATGAGTTAGGTGTGCTTCCAGATATCATAGGAAATATATTGGAATTATCTTTCCAACGTTGTTGAGTTTGCGTGATTCCAAGTTTGTATGAGTGAGATATGCCCATTGGAAGTTGGGTTGTTTGGATAAGAAAAGTCCAATCCAGATTTTAGAAGGGTAGTTTAGTCTTTTCCTTAACCAATTAATTTATTTAGTTTTCAGGGGTTTAATTGGGGTCTAATCATAATTATATCAGTTGAAACAATTGGAAATTCACGCTAGGGCTTGGAGAAAAGAGAAAAAAGGAGAAAGGAGAAGAAATTTCAAGATTCGTTCAGATTGAGCGAGTTTGGTTGTGGATTACACCAAGGATTCAATCTTATGAGGTATGTGAGATCACATAGTGTTGGGTTAGTTCACCCACGCGCCAATCATGATTCAATTCAGCAAAGTTGTATTGTTTTCAAAGTAAATCTTATAAGTTCTTGATGATAATTCGTTTGAAATCTTGTGGGTTCTTGTTGTTGAATTTTCTTGAATTTAATTCATGATTTTAGGTGTGTTTTTTAGTAGAATCTTACATATATTGAAGATATAGTTGATTCTTAGTGTTTGGGGAAAGAACCAACTGAATTAGAAGGTTTTAGAGTTGAAAAACAAAGAAGAAAAGTCCAAGGTTTCTGGGCAGGTACCTGGGAAACCGCCCCAGCCAGAGCTCCCCAAATGGGACTCTGAAATTTGGGCTCTAGGGTGCTGCGCCAGACGGAGTGCCCCAACCAGTCCCTGAAATTCAAGGGCTGGTGGTTCGCGCCTCTCAGAGCGCTAGGGACGCCAGTTCTTCCACTTTTTCCCCATCTTTCCATATTAGTTCCTTAGCAACGTACCTATGTTTTCTAGCCAATTTCTATACTCTACGGTACGCCTAAATATCATGAAATAATCCATAAATATGAAATCATGAGCCTTGAATCCATAATTCAATTCAAGGAAAGTTAAAAGTCAAGTCAAGTGGTTAAGAGGTAAGTCAAGAGAAGTTCATAGAGTTTTCCAAAAGTCTTTCACAAATGTTTTAACTTTGTTTTAAGACTTGAGTTTTGAGTTGAACAAAGAGTAAAGAGTTGAGTTTATTTCTTCAAAAGTTATATGGGTACTAAGTATTCCCAAGAGTTAAATGTTTTCACATTTAAACAAGAGAGGAAATACTGATTTCCAAGAGAGCTTTTAAGCTAAGTTTTGAGTAATTATCTCAAACCAAAGAAAGATTTTTGTTTTTAAAACATATGAGCTGATTAATTTTAGGAGTAGTATTGAGCACCAATATGGGGACGCGAGTTCATAATAACTCGAGTCTCCATAAACCATGTAGCCATCATGGGTAGAAATGATCATACTTTTTAGATGATTCCTTAGTGCTATTTAGCATAGACTGGTGGATCCACTTAGTTGAGGCACTCTATATGACGACAAAGTATAGGACAATTCTGGCAGCGTGGGCGAGACGTTGTATCATCACTTAGGCTCATAGTGATGGTTGTCGGTTAGATAAACTCCCACAATATTATATTACTTTATATTTAATTGAGTTTCTATTGTATTTCTATAATACTTTGAGTTTTCACCTACTGTTTTAAATGCTTTGTATAAACTGCACTGTTATTGTTGTTTTACTTTGCATTTGAGTTGAGTTATTCATGAGTTGAGTAAAATCAAGGTAAGTGTTCTTCTCAGATTTCTTTCAAGCTTATGTTATGTTTAGTTTTCCCCTCGCATACTCGTACATCCAATGTATTGATGCCATTTGGCCTGCATCCTTTTATGATATAGACACAAGTAACTAGGATCAACATCCAGCACCTCGTTGATCTTGTTGAGCACTCAGAGTCAGTTGGTGAGCCTCATTGCTATCCAGAGGACCCCTTTCAATAATTATTTTAGTACTTTAGTTGTTAGGATGATCGGGGGTCTTGTCCCGACATCCCTCCTTGTTTTAGATGCTTCATAGATAGTTAGTAGTTCAGGTTTCTTTACATTGTCATTTCTTATGTTAAGACTTGAGTTGCCATCTATGGCTAGTTTGAATGTTTTACCTTAAAACGTTATGAGTTAAATTTAAGATAGTTTTTTTGTAAATGCATTTGATCCTTGTAATAATGTTTAAAGTCTTCCGCTGAGAGTCTAGCCAGGCCAAGTGTTCACTTAGGGCCAGAAATGGTTTTTGAGTGCCAATCCCGCCTAGGGTGTAGACTCAAAGCATAACAAACTTGGTATCAGAGCACAGAGTTTAAGAGTCCTAGGGAGTCTATTAAGCCGTGTTTGTAGAGTCTTGGTTATCGGTGTGAAGTGTGCCACATCTATAATTAGGAGGCCGTAACATTTAGGAACTATCCGTAACATTTAGGAACTATCTCATTTCTTCATATTATTTCGTGCGTTAGAGCTTTGTCTCTAAAAAGTTTCTTCTAATTCGTGCTTGTGCGTGTCTTTCAGTTAATCATGCCTCCACGAAGAGCTATCAGAGGTCGTCCTGCTAGGCGTAAAGTT
The DNA here is from genome assembly GCA_036250505.1 of Solanum acaule. Classification (NCBI taxonomy): domain Eukaryota; kingdom Viridiplantae; phylum Streptophyta; class Magnoliopsida; order Solanales; family Solanaceae; genus Solanum; species Solanum acaule. The sequence goes on along the minus strand of JAJOOR010007360.1, from coordinate 14,283 downwards.
GAGGAGCAAGAGGTACCAAATGCACCTGATGTGCAACCTCAAGGAGAGGTCACCAATGCTGAATTTCGGGAATCAATCTGAATGTTAAGTCAAGTTGTAACCAACCAAGTTGGGCAACAAAGAGGGGCTCAACAGGAAGAGGCTGATACTTCGAGAATTCGAGAGTTCTTAAGGATGAATCCTCCAAGTTTCACTGGTTCAAGCACTACTGAGGATTCGAAGGATTTTGTTGAGGAACTGCAAAGGGTATTTGAAGTCATGCACGTTACCAATGCTGAGCGATTTGAACTAGTTGCATATCAACTGAAGAATGTTGCTAGGACTTGGTTTGACCAATGGAAGAATGGTAGAGCTGAGGGTGCACCAATTTTGACTAAGTCTATGTTTGAGGAGGCTTTCTTGGAGAGTTCTTCCCCCGTGAACTAAGAGAAGCCAAGGTATGGGAATTCCTTACTTTTAAGAAGGATTCACTAAGTGTTCATGAGTACAGCTTGAAGTTCACCCAACTTTCCCGATATGCTCCGGAGATGGTTGCGGATATGAGGAGTAGGATGAGTTTGTTTGTTGTTGGGATGTCTTGTCTATCGAGTAAGAAAGGTAAGGTTGTGATACTAATAGGTGACATGGATATAATAAGGTTGATGGTTTATGTGTAGTAGGTTGAGGAAGAGAAACTGAGGGATATAGAGGAGTTTAGAAACAAGAAAGCGAAAATAGCGAATGAGTCCGGGCATCAGAGAAATAATGTGAATTGTTTGTCCTTTCAGCAAAAATCAAAAAGGACCTGCTCCATCATCCTGCTAGTGCACCTGCACCCAGGAACAAAGGTGAGTACAATAGTCAGAATTCCAGTACTTCAGAGCTAGGCCTGCACAGTCTCAGGGTAGTGTGGCATAATGAGGTAACTGGGCTCCTGGATGTGCTAAGTATGGTAGGAACCACCAAGGTAAGTGTCGCGATGGATCCACAGGTTGTTACAAGTGTGGACAAGCGGGTCACTTCATGAAATAGTGCCTTAACAACCAGTAAGGTAATGGGAATCAGGGCAATAGAGCCCAATCTTCATCAGTTGCTCCACCAGACAGGGCTGTACTTAGAGGAGTTACTTCCGGTATTGGCGGAGGAGCAAACCACCTCTATGCGATCACTAGTCGTCAAGAGCAAGACAATTCTCCAGATGTTGTCACTGGTATGATCAAAGTCTTTACTCTTAATGTTTATGCTTTTCTAGACCCAGGAGCGAGTTTATCTTTCGTGACTCCTTATGTTGCAATGAAATTTGATACTCTTCCTGAGAAACTTTGTGAACCCTTTTGTGTTTCTACACTGATTGGGGAGTTTATTCTAGTTGAGCGAGTCTATCATAATTTTGGCATTTCCACCAATAAGAAGAACACTATGGCTGATTTAGTTGAGTTAGACATGGTAGATTTCGATGTCATTCTATGTATGGACTGGCTTCATGCCTGTTATGCCTCCCTTGATTGTAAAACTCGAGTTGTTAGGTTCCAAATTCCGAATGAGCTAGTTATAAAGTGGAGTAGCAGTTTAGCAGTGCCCAAGGGTCGTTTCATTTTATACCTTAAGGAGAGAAAGTTAGTTTCCAAGGGTTGTGTCTATCACTTAGTCCGAGTTAATGACTTTAGTGTTGAGACACAACTTATTGAGTCAGTTCTAGTTGTGAGTGAGTTTCCAGAAGTCTTTCCATATGATCTACCCAGAGTCCCTCCTAAGAAAGAGATAGACTTCGGTAAAGATATTCTTCATAATACTCATCCTATATCTATTCCGCCATATAGAATGGCCCCAGCAGAGTTGAAAGAGCTTAAAGAACAGTTGAAAGATCTCCTTGATAAGGGTTTTATTCGACCAAGTGTCTCACTATGGGGCGCTCTGGTCTTATTTGTGAGAAAGAAAGATGGTTCCCTTAGTATGTGTATAGATTACCGCCAGTTGAACAAGGTTACCATCAAGAACAAGTATCCTCTTCCGAGAATTGATGATCTTTTCGATCAACTTCAGGGTGCTACCTGTTTCTCTAAGATAGACCTCAGATCAGGCTACCATCAGTTAAGAGTAAGGGATTGTGATATTCCAAAGACAACATTCAGAACCCATTACAATCATTATGAGTTCCTAGTTATGACATTTGGTTTAACCAATGCCCCTACAACATTAATAGAGTATTCAAGCCTTATTTAGATATGTTTGTTATCGTATTCATTGATGACATACTAATCTATTCGAGGAATAAAGAAGATCATGCTAGTCATCTCAAAGTAGTTCTCCAAACTATAAAGGATAGAGAGTTATATGCCAAGTTCTCTAAGTGTGACTTTTGGCTTGAGTTTGTGGCATTCTTAGGCCACATTGTGTCTGGAGAGGGAATTAAAGTTGATACCCAGAAAATAGATGCAGTGCAGAATTGGCCTAGACCCACATCTTCAACTAATATTAAGAGTTTCTTGGGGTTGGCTGGATATTATAGAAGGTTCGTAGAGGGGTTCTCATCTATTTCATCCCTTTTGACCAAGTTGACTCAGAAAACAATAAAGTTTCAATAGTTTGAAGCTTGTGAGAAAGGCTTTCAAGAATTGAAAAAGAGGTTGACTACTGCCTAGTGTTAACCTTACAGAAGGTACTCAAGGTTTTGTTGTGTATTGTGATGCGTCTAGAGTTTATTTGGGTTGTGTGTTAATGCAGAAAGACAAAGTTATAGCTTATGCTCCTAGACAGTTGAAAGTTCATAAGAAGAATTACCCAATCATGATCTAGAATTGGCTGCCATAGTTTTTTCTTTGAAAATATGGTGCCATTATCTTTATGGTGTTCATATGGATGTGTTCGCTGATCACAAGAGTCTGCAGTATGTGTTTAGTCAGAAAGAGCTTAATCTCAGACAAAGGAGGTGGTTAGAATTACTCAAGGATTATGACATGAGTATTCTTTATCACCTAGGTAAGGCTAATGTTGTTGCTGATGCCTTGAGTAGATTGTCTATAGGTAGTACCGCCCATTTTGAGAAAGATAAGAAAGAGTTAGCAAGAGATGTCACAGACTTTCACGATTAGGAGTTCTACTAATGGATTCCACAGAAAGAGGAGTAGTGGTGATGAATGGGGCTTAATCATCATTAGTGTCAGAAGTAAAAGAGAAGCAGGACCAAGATCCTATTTTGCTTAAATTAAAGGCAAATGTTCATAAGCAAAAAGTATTGGCTTTTGAACAAGGGGGAGATGGCGTATTGAGGTATCAAGGTAAGTTGTGTATACCAAGGGTGGATGAACTCCAAGAGAAAATCATGGAGGAAGCACATAGCTCTAGATACTCTATCCATCCGGGTTCCACAAAGATGTATCGGGACTTGATAGAAGTTTATTAGTGGAGTAGTATGAAGAAGGGCATTGCAGAGTTTGTTGCTAAGTGTCTGAATTGCCAACAAGTTAAAGTAGAGCATCAAAGGCCCGGTGCTATGGCTCAGAATATAGAACTTTCGGAGTGGAAGTGGGAGATGATCAATATGGACTTTATCACAGGGTTACCACCGTCTCTCATGAAACATGATTCTATTTGGGTGATTGTTCACAGAACGACGAAATCAACTCACTTTTTGTCGGTAAAGACTACCTATACAACTGAGAACTATGCCAAGTAGTTTCTTCAAGAGGTAATTAGACTTCATGGGGTGCCAATTTCAATTATTTCGGACAGAGGTGCGCAATTTACTGCACAGTTCTGGAAATCTTTTCAGAAAGGCGTGGGTTCAAAGGTGAACTTAAGTACTATTTTTCACCCTTAGACAGATGGTCAAGAAGATCACACTATTCAAACCTTAGAGGATATGTTGAGGGCCTGTGTGATTGATTTCAAGGGTAATTGGGATTGTCACCTACCTCTCATTGAGTTCGCTTACAACAATAGTTACCACTCTAGCATCCAAATGTCTCCTTATTAAGCTCTTTATGGGAGAATGTGCAGATCTCTTATTGGATGGTTTGAAGTTGGTGGAGCAGGGTTGATAGGACCAGACTTAGTTCACCAAGCTATGGAGAAAGTGAAAGTCATTCAAGAAAGGTTGAAAACAGCGCAGAGTCGTCAGAAATCCTACACCGATGTTAGGAGGAGGGAGTTAGAGTTTGAAGTATATGATTGGGTATACTTGAAAGTTTCACCAATGAAGGGTGTTATGAGATTTGGTAAGAACGGGAAGCTTAGTCCCCGGTATATTGGCCCTTACAGAATATCCAAAAGGGTTGGTAAAGTAGCTTATGAATTAGAGTTACCCTAAGAGTTGGCAGGGGTTCATTCGGTATTTCATGTTTCCTTGTTGAAGAAGTGCATGGGAGACCCTTCACTTATCATACCAACGAAAGATATTGGTATCAAGGATAGCTTGTCTTATGAGGAGATCCTTGTTCAGATTCTAGACCGTCAGGTTCGCAAGTTGAGAACCAATAAAGTAGCATCAGTCAAAATCCTTTAGAGGAATCAGTTTGTTGAGGAAGCTACTTGGGAAGCTGAAGAAGATATGAAGAAGAGATATCCATATCTCTTTGTGCCTAGAGAAATTCCAGACCAAGATAGTAATTCTCTTCTTAAGTACTCTTTAATTTATATACTTGATGTGTTAGATTTGCTTGTTGGGTGTTTGAACTGAATGATAGTTGTTACACCCTTAGCGTAGTAAGAGTAATCTCATTCGAGGACAAATGTTCCCAAGGGGGAGATATTGTAACACCTCGCTATTTGAAAGAACTATAAAGAGCTGGAATTAGAAAGTCATTTTTGGAAAGAATGAAAAATCTAGAAAATTAGTTAGGTTATGTAAGTTTGAGTTTTTGGGTCAACTTCAAATGACAATAACTCCTAGATCAGGATGATTTAGGTATTCTTCTAGATACTGTAGGAAAGATCTTGGAATTATCTTTCCAAAGCCACCGAATTTGCGCGATTCCGAGTTCATATGAGTGAGAAATTCCCATTGGAAGTTGGGTTTTTTGGATAAGGAAAGTCCAATCCGGATTTTGGAAGGATAGTTTGGTCTTTTCCTTAACCAATTTTTTTATTTCGTTTTTAGGGGTTTAATTGGGGTCTAATAAGAATTAGATCAGTTGAAACAATTGGAAATTCATGCTAGGGCTTAGAGAAAAGAGAAAAGAGGAGAAAGGAGAAGAAAGTTCAATATTCATTAAGATCGTACGAGTTTGGTTGTGGATTTCGCCAAGGATTCAATCCTACGAGGTATGTGAGATCACATAGCATTGGGTTAGTTCACTCATGCGCCAATCATGATTCAATTTAGCAAAGTTGTATTGTTTTGAAAGCAAATCTTATGAGTTCTTGATGATAATTCGTTTGAAATCTTGTGGGTTCTTGTTGTTGAAGTTTCTTGAATTTGATTCATGATTTTAGGTGTGTTTTCTAGTAGAATCTTACATATACTAAAGATATAGTTGATTCTAAGTGTTTGGGGAAAAAACCAATTGAATTAGAAGGTTTTAGAGTTGAAAAATGAAGAAGAAAAGTCGAAGGTTTCTGGGCAAGCTGCCTAGCCAGAGCGCCCCAAATGGGACTCTGAAATTTGGGCTCTGGGGTGCCGTGCCAGACAAAGTGCCCCAACCCAGTCCCTGAAATTCAAGGGCTGGCGCCCTGTGCCTCTCAGAGCGCCAGGGACGCCATTTCTTCCACCTTTTCCCCCATCTTTCCGTACTAGTTCCTTAGCAACATACCTATGTTTTCTAGTCGATTTATATTCTCTAAGGTACGTCTAAGCATCATGAAATCATCCATAAACATGAAATCATGAACCTTGAATCCATAATTCAATTCAAGGAAAGTTAAGAGTCAAGTCAAGAGGTTAAGAGTTAAGTCAAGAGAAGTTCATAGAGTTTTCCAAAAGTCTTTCACAAACGTTTGAACTCTATTTTAAGACTTGAGTTTTGAGTTGAGCAAAGAGTAAAGAGTTGAGTTCATTTCTTCAAAAGTTATACGGGAACTAAGTATTCCCAAGAGTTAAATGTTTTCACATTTAAACAAGAGAGGAAACACCAATTTCTAAGAGAGTTTTTAAGCTAAGTTTTGAGTAATTATCTCAAACCAAAGAAATAATTTTGTTTTTAAAACATATGAGCTGATTAATTTTGGGAGTAGTATTGAGCACCGATATGGGAACGCGGGTTCATAATAACTCAAGTCTCCATAAACCATGTAGTCATCATGGGTAGAAATGATCATACTTTTTAGATGATTCCTTAGTGCTATTTAGCATAGACTGCTGGATCCACTTAGTTGAGGCGTTCTATATGATGGCAAAGTATAAGACAATTCTAGCAGCATGGGCGAGACGTTGTATCATCACTTAGGCTCATAGTGATAGTTGTCGGTTAGAGAAACTCCCACAATATTATATTACTTTATATGTAATTGAGTTGCTATTGTATTTCTATAATACTTTAAGTTTTCACCTACTGTTTTAAATGCTTTGTATAAACTGCACTGTTATTGTTGTTCTACTTTGCATTTGAGTTGAGTTATTCATGAGTTGAGTAAAATCAAGGTAAGTGTTCTTCTCAAATTTCTTTCAAGCTTATGTTATGTTTAGTTTTCCCCTCGCATACTCGTACATTCAATGTATTGATGCCATTTGGCCTGCATCGTTTTATGATGAAGACACAAGTAACTAGGATCAGCATCCAGCACCTCGTTGAGCACTAAAATTTAGTTGGTGAGCCTCCTTGCTATCCGGAGGACCCCTTTCATTGATTGTTTTAATACTTTAGTTGTTAGGATGATCGGGGGTCTTGTCCCGACATCCCTTCTTATTTAGAGGCTTCATAGATTGTTAGTAGTTCAGTTGTCTTTACATTGTCATTTCTTATGTTAAGACTTGAGTTTCCATCTATGACTAGTTTGAACGTTTTACCCTAAAACGTTTTGAGTTAAATTTAAGACGGTTGTTTTATAAATGCATTTGATCTTTGTAATAATGCTTAAAGTCTTCCACTGAGAGTCTAGTCAGGCCGAAGGTTCGCTTGGGGCCAGAAATGGTTCTCGAGTGTCAGTCCCGTCCAAGGTGTAGGCTCGGGGCGTGATACTAAGCCTAATAATCTAGTTAGAACATACCCAAAACCCCCACCCTCCTAAAATCACCCAACTTAGAGCAAAAAGAAGAGAAAGAGGCGACCAGTTCTCTCAAGAACAAGCAGCAGTGTTCTTTGAAGTTCAACCCCAAAATCCAAAGGATTTCTCCGTAGATTTCATCACCAGGTATGTGGGATTTCACTAGTTGATTCCTTTCATCCATTAGGTCTCTATAATTCAGTCAGTTCCTTGATTCTTCATTTCTTTCGGATAAGGTAATGATTACATGATTTGTTAACATTATTCTATAAGCAATATGTGTATTTGGAAAAGAATCAAGTCTTTTTATTTGATTGAGTATTTTCATTAGATCATTATCTTGTACTTGTATTATTTCTCTTAACACTTTTAATTCAAAAAATAAATCTAAACCATCAATAACAAAATAACTATTATGTGTCATGAAAGTTCAAGATTAAAACAATGTTCTTTTCAAATTTTCATATCTAGTGATCTCAATTTACCACTAAATAAGAAATCAAAAATATTTTCATATGCCTCAATTGGTTCAAAATTTCAAATCTATATATCTAATTTCAGGGGACTTTGTGATTTCGTTATCACTATTTTCATCACATTGTTTCTTACAAAATTCGGGTTCTATATTCATCTCATAAGCAATTCATGGTACGGTATGGTATTTTAAAGTATCGATACCGTAATTTTGATAATCTATTTTTTAAACATTATACCATTACCATACCAATTTAATTCGATATGGTTCAGTATATTGAAGTTCGGTTTCAGTATTCTACAATATGGTAAATCGGTAGCCATAATTTGTTTAACTTCAACTAATATATACTCGTATAATAGAGTATTATGATTTCGACCATTAAAAAAAGGTCTCAATTGTATCATACTAACACATTACACATGTAGATATATACATGCAAAATAAAGTACAAACAACTCCTTTTGTTAATCAATAATTCAAATATATTTCAATCAAAATAGAGTAGTCAAAGTTTCAACTTCTAAACATTTAGTTTGTTCTAATACTAGGTTGCATATTTGTTAGTATTTTAATAATACATATATGTTATTTATGTAACTGTATACTTCGGTATGGTATTCGGTATTTCGGTATGTTATTTCTAAATACCAAATGTCATACCGAATACCAAAAAAAATTCAAATGTATACAATATACCATACCAAATACCATGATATAAAAATTTTTGATATGGTGTGGCAATTCAGTATATACCATACCATGCCCACCCCTAACCACTAAATAAGAAACCAAAAGTATTTTCATATGCTTCAATTGGTTCAAAAGTTCAAATCTATATGTCAAATTTCAAGGGACTTGGTGATTTTGTTATCGCTATTTTCATCAAATTGTTTCTTACAAAATTCGGATTCTATATTCCTCTCATATGCAATTTCCTTAGTGGAAATGATATCACTCACAGTACATATAAATTTTTTTAAAAAAAATAACATTTATAAGTAATTTTTTTAAAAAAAGAAATGGGAGCTCCAAAAAATATGGGGCATCAAACGATGACTTTAGTAGCCTATGGGTTAAGATGACCCTGCATGTATCAGATACATAACTATAAACATGATTCATACTGATTTAGGTTTGCAATAATATTTGTACCTGATATATTGTACACCAATAAAGTTGTAATGTATATGATAGTTGAAACATAAACATAATATATAAGTAAGCACACAAAACTATATGTATGGTGTCAAGATAAAAATTCTGATATATGACTAAATGCACCTATACAAAGTTGATACATGAGTTCTGATACACATAACCATATAGATTATGTCAGCTTTGTATTAGGTGTGTTTAGTTATGTATCCGATACATAACAATAGATATTATATGTATCATGTACTAAAATATGATGAAAGTTGACATACTTATATATCAGATACATAACTATATAAACATGACTAATACTGATTTAGATTTGAATAATTGAGGTAATTTATTAACAATAACATTTGTGTCTGATACACTGTACATAAATAAAATTATAAATATACCTTATAGTTGAAACATAAACATGATACATAAGTAAACACACAAAAATCAACCAAATACATTAGAAATAATTGGGGTTGTATACCAACTCGTTGAATGTTTTTCAACGAGTGATTTAAAACTCAAACATGCATCCTTCCTCAACTTCTCCTCTTGCAATTTCTTCATGATTAATGGATTGTTTCGTTGTTTGCATCTATTCTCATGAAAATCATCGTCATTCGAATCAAAAAGATGAGGGACGAGATTTTTTTTTCAAATGATAGAAAAATTTATTGGATATGATATCAAAAATTTGTATAATTAGATAATTTTTCCTATTTTCTTTCTAGGTGATTCAAATTTAATGGGATCCAATGTAAATACATGGGACCTTGTTGAAACTTCAAAATAAATAGAAAAACAAAATACTACACCCGTTCACTTTTACTTATCACTTATTCTAAAATAGATTTTCATTTTCACTTTTGCCAAATAAAAGTGAATAGAGGGAGTAGTTTTTTTTTAAAGGGAAAAGGATAAAAAAATTCCCTTAAACTATGTGAGAGGAATAAAATGTCCTCTATTTATAGTTTGGCTAAAAAATGCATTCAATACTTTGTTTCAAAAATGTCCTTGCAGTCAATACTTTGGTCTAGAAATGCCCCTATAGTTGCAAAATGGGTCAAAAATGTCATTTTATGAATAAATATATTATTTTTCCTTTTTAAACACATTTTCTTCCTAATTAAAATATTATTAAAGAACACTATTCTTGTTTTCTTTCTTCTAAAATCACTTTAACAAATAAAAATGTAGGAACTGTTTTCTTAATATTATTTTATCAATTAAAATAGAATAACTTCATGTACGCTTTCGACAAATAATATATGTCATATATATAAGATCATAGTATGCCCATCATTAATTTATATCTATATAACGATAAAAAATAATAATAATAAAATAAGAAATATTTTCATTTTTTATTTTTTTCTGAATTGAAGTAAGATAAACATTAAAAAAAAATCATTAGAAAAAGAATGTCTTAAAGAAAATAATAATATATTTATTTGGAAAATGAGTATTTTTGACCCATTAAATAACAATAAGAGTATTTTTTTTATCAAAGTATTGACGGTAAAGACAGTTTTGGACCAAACTACAAATGAAGAGAATTTTTGTTCCTTTTGCATAGTTTAAGCGCATTTTTGAACCAAACTATTGACGGTAAAGATAATTTTTAGCCAAACTATAAACGGAGGACATTTTTGTTCCTTTCACAAAGTTTAAGGACATTTTTTATCTTTTTACTTTTTTTTAAATAAAAGCGTCTGCGTTTACACTGCCAATCACATGTCACTTAACACTTATGTCACCCAATAGCTATTCGCCACGTGGAGTACATACGTAATTCAGATCCCACAATTCTGTAATACAAATTTCCCAAAAACACAATCATCATTTCCAGCGCAGCGGCAGTTAAATAGAAAATTCAACGGCAAACACCGAAGGTGTCCCGTCGATTCCCTATCGCGGGTGAGTAATCGTCGTCGGAGAGAGTCGCCGGAGAATACACACGTGGCAGGAGAATCAAAGTGGTAGCGCTGACGTCATTAAGCCCAATGGAGTCTCACGGCGCCGGGATCCGCCGTGTTATGGTCCTCGCCTTTTGTGTCGCCGGCATTTGGTCTGCTTATATTTACCAAGGCGTTCTACAAGAGACTGTGTAAGCATTTCACTCTTCTTCCGATTTCTAGAAGCTTCTATTCATTTTTGTTATGTTCCTTGCTATTATCTCATTTTAACTGTTGTCTAATAAAAGCGGATTGATATCTTCTTAAATAGGAAAATAATTGCAGCTTTAGTATTGAATTCCTAAGTTTACAATTATTTTAGGAAATATTTTTTGAGCTAAAGTGACTGTTAATTTGGAATGGTGTTTTGTTTCATGTTTATGGGCGATTAATCAAGAAAAAAAGAAGAAATTTTACCAGTTTGGTTCGAAAAAATATATAGTTTACCGGTGTGTTCTTTCTAACACTTCAAACGTTTTGATGAGGTGCTCTTATGATTCAATAATAAAAAGTTAGATATTGAAATAGAATTGATGGAACGTGCTATGCTAAATGTTACTCCCTCTGTCCTAATTTATGTGAAATGTGTTTGACTGGTTACGAAATTTAAGAGATAAAAAAAGAATTTTGAAACTTGTGGTCTAACACAAGACTTACAAATTTCTGGAGCTTAAAATGGGAAGTTCAAAATCAAATTGTTACTAAATATAGGAAGATGTCGTTCTTTCTTAGATTGAGTAAGAAGGAAAGAGTATCACATAAATTTAGTGTGAGTGAGTAGTATAGTAATATTGATAACCAATAAAGAAGGAAATTAAGGCAGCAGCTTCTATGTTGAGTTATAACGAGACATTGCCTTTTTGTTTTCCTTCTTGGTAACTAAAATATTTTGTATTAATCACCGATGTATCTTTAGTAACCATAGCAAAGATTCATAAGTTCCTTTCAATCCAAAGACATTGCCTTGAATATGCCATAACGGTCAATTTTTTGGAGTTTTTGTGTAACTTTTGTCACAATGTATTTTTGAACTTGTGAGCTTGAAAGCCAAATATTTACAAATGGACCTGAACAGAGCATAATGTATATAAAGATTCATATAGCCGACAGGGGCGGAGCTATGGTAGTGTTAGGGTGTCCAGCTAGACACCCTTTGTCGGAAAAGTACACTATATTTATAGATCAAATCTTACTTTATATTGGTATATATATGGTATTTTGAACACCCTTAGAATCAACGGAGACTTGTAGCGCAATGGAAAGGGTATGCTCAAAACCTACACCTATAGAGTAACTTTTTTATTTTCGAATTTACTATCAAAAGTTTGGACACCCTTCATGAAATTTCTGGCTACTCCACTGAATTAGCTGATCCTAGGTGTTTGGTATTGAGGTCTTGTTGATTGATTGAGTTTTGCAGTGTTTATATACATTAAGTTGATTTGTTTGTGTTTGTTTGTATTTGGGCTTTAGGTCAACTAAGCGGTTTGGCCCAAACAAAGAGAGGTTTGAACACTTGGCATTCCTGAACCTGGCACAAAATGTAGTATGTCTGATATGGTCATTTATGAGTAAGTTTACAGCATTCAAGTATTGGATGTTCACATGTTTCTTGGTGATATTGTATATATGCTTGAATTAGCACTGGTTAGATGATTAGTTAAGAATTCAATGTGCTTTTTGTGCAGTGATAAAGATTTGGTCGAGCGGAAACAGTGGTGGTGCTCCCTGGTGGAGTTACTGGAGTGCTGGCATTACAAATACTATTGGACCAGCAATGGGTATTGAAGCGCTAAAATACATTAGTTATCCTGCACAGGTATGTCCAATTTCCATGGAATTTTTTCTTCTTGTTGTGAAATGTAAACCATAGTTCTAGAATTTTCTAAAATAGCATTTAGGACTAGAAGAATGATTTACTGGCTGTGATCAATATCCTAGTCGTAGGAGTTGACATTTTTGATTTTAAATAATTGTTTCTTTACTTCTGATACTAATGAGGTTAATTGCCTTTGCAGGTCCTGGCAAAATCATCAAAAATGATTCCTGGTATTTTACCACTAACAAGATTCTTTTTAAAGTTGTAACAAATGCACTTCCTTTTTTTTTCCTTTTTCCTTTCGAGTTTTTGTTTTAATTTTGTTGTCAAATAATCAATCAAAAACAAGTTTGTTGGCTAATAAGGAGATGTGGAAAGCTATAGGGCAAAAGAGATCAATGGAAAGCTATAGGGGACACTATCTTTTGTTGTATTGATAACAAAAGGAAAGACATGTGAGAGTTCAAGAGATGCTTGATTTGTCTTTCAAAGAGAATGGAATTTTCATGTCAATGAGCATATGTTTTCTTTCTCCTTTTGGGAATAAGAGAAAAAGGAAAGGAATATACATGCATTAGCAAACATTTTCATCAACATGAAAATACCCTGATCATACATATGCTAAGACCATGACCATAGAAAGAATAGCCAGTACTCGGAAAAAGGAAGAAAAAGAAAGAATAGCAAGTAAACATGGTGGGTTTCCAGTCATTGTTGGATATTCAGAGAAGAAATTGTGTTTAACTGGAGTGGTTGTCAAAAGCACTTTGGAGTAGAGGATATGGGTTTAGTCTACCTGATAATTGTATCTGACAGTCTTGACCATTGAAGGTCAAAGATTGGTAGAAGCAAGCAGTTTACATTTGGAGGATCAAATGGAAGAGTGGTATGGTGACATAGCATCTCTATGGAGTTGGAACTAATATTTTCATTTTTTTCAGAGAAGAGAGAATTTACTGTAACTGGGATCTCTGTGTCTCTCATATCTCCCTGATGAAAAAGAGTTGTTGGACTAAAATGAGATTAACGGAAAGCTATAGGAAAAAGGGAGATTAATGAAAAGCTCTAGGGAAGGATCCTTCTATTGTTTCTATTGATGCCTCCCTTTGGACACCATGTCTAGGACTATTTAGTGGCTGCTAGGGAGGCTTATCTATAGGATACACCCGTGCTTATATGTTCTGCTGCTAGAAACCAGAATTTCTGGCTTCCTTTACTGATAGATGTTTTTGTGGTGGAAATGCTTAAGTTGATATATATTTGTGTTACTCATAAAATATATTTATATTCATAAAAGCTTTCTTTTAATTGACATATACAATTACAATGCTTTTCTGCAGTAATGCTCATGGGCGCAATAGTTTATGGCATAAGATATACAGTTCCAGAGTATGTGTGCACACTGCTTGTTGCTGGTGGAGTATCAATGTTTGCACTTCTAAAGGTGACATTTTATTTAAAACGTCTGAATTAATTTATTTTTAAAATAAAAAAAGGCAACACAAAAGGTGTCAATTCTCTCCTGTCTATCCTATTAGTTTTCAGATTTGATTCTTGCGATTATACGAGCAAACAGAGCATGTTTTTTAGCACCACTGCTTACCTTTTGTGTTATAATTGTTTTGTCTTCAGACTAGCTCAAAAACGATAAGTAAGTTGGCACACCCCAATGCTCCAGTTGGATATGGGCTGTGCTTCCTGAACCTCACCTTTGATGGTTTCACCAATGCTACTCAGGATTCGATTAAAGCAAGGTAATT
>JAJOOR010007359.1:0-23154 GCA_036250505.1 Solanum acaule | reverse complement strand
GTGAGTCGAGACTTAACCAATTTTCTGAGCTGGCTGGGGAGGGGTTGCAGTGGCGAACCACGGACCACCAGCACGGACCGTGGTCTGACCTACGGTCCGTGGATGGCAACCGTGGGTTGCACCTGCAACTTCTCAAAATCTGCATTTTTGGTATGTTTCGGATACGGGGTGTTACAGTCAGCAACCTCTTCAATTAGACTTATAGCTTTCCATTTTTCTCCAGAGAAAATCGTGTCAGGCTTAGCCTGTCTCAACACCAAAAGAAGCACTTCTCAGAAATTTAAACACCCCGTATATGGTTTACAGATCTGAAAGCATTGACAAATTCATAAACATTAAATGAATATATAAAAGCAATAGTAGCTTCTACTAAAGCAAGGAAAAATGGCCTGGGGAGAAAATGTTTTGGAGCACGTTAAAATGAAGCATCATCTGACCTGATTCTGCTCAACCAGGTCAATACTCACTTGTATAAGAATGAATGCCATTACCATTGATAACATTTCATTTCTGGCTGTTTCTAGTCCAGGAAATTATTACTACGTTTGGTTGCTCAATTTAGAGATGACTTAAATAGCATTCTGGTTATGTAAACTAGTCACCAAAAAACCACACACATGACTAGACGGAATACCTAAAGGAAGAAAATTAGGGAATTAAAACAAATACGATGACACAACAATATCCTTAATAGGTTTTGATAATGAAAACATGGACCAGGTTCTCAAAAGAAGAAGAACAAACAGAGAAAGAGGCGGGGAACTAGGAAGTTCTATTTAAGGAGATGTTTGCCTAAAATAGAACTACTCTCCTTGCAGGACTGAACTAGGGTTTCATGTAGTCCTGTAAATAAATAATGAGCAAATGAGAACATTAGCTTTCGTAATCATCAAACAAGTTTTTCTAAGAAGAACGCTGCAGAAGAAAGAAGAACTAGAATTAGGTTTTCTTTCTGAAGCTAGATGTTTGGTTAGTTCAACTTAGAATTGTTGATGAGTGGTAATTATTCTAAGTGTGAAACTGAGCTTGAGAGGTTTGTAACAAGAAGTGAATGTGGCTTCTCGGAGAGTTTGTAAAAACAAGTGGGTTTGACTTCCTGGAGATCAGAGTTAGCGGTTATAGTTAATCATTACAGTTGAGGTACTAGAGTTAGTCCTTTTGATTATTGAGTTGTAATCTAAAGTTTCTCTTTGAAGTTTAGTGAGAAGTTGTTGAAATCCTAAATGTTGCATCTCGGGGTTAGCAAGGAGGCTTTCCACGATAAATCTCTTTGTTATTCTGTTACATTATTATTTTCTCTATTACTGCAAAAACCTAGTTCTTGTATTTGTTAGCTTGTTATGGTTTCTTCCATTGGTCTCAGAGTAGGTCTTTTCACTTAAAAGGTTTAAACCTTGTAAATGATCAATTGTTGCACCACCTACTGCACATGAAGGAGCGTCATGGACAATAACACCGCTATTCGGTGGAAAGTCTTATGGATGGTGGAAGAACATATGATACAACTCAAGTCCAAGGAGAGAAAGGAATGGGATGTTGCTGACAAGTTGGCAATTCATAACAATGCAAAGGCTAAAAAAATCTAGATCTGTGGAATAGCTCCAAATGAGTATAATAGAATTTCAGCATGTCCAGACGCTAAAGTGAATTGGGAGACACCGCAACCAGCTCATGAGGGGAAAAGTCAGGTAAATAAATCCATAATTGATAATCTGAATAGGTAGTATGAGTTGTCCAGAAAGATGGAAGGAATGATAATTCAAACCATGCATACCCAATTCACTACCATCATTAATGAAATCTACTCACTAGGAGATATAGTACCCACTGGAAAGGTTATCAGAAAACTTCTGAATGGTGTCTCTGAATCATTGGAAAGTAAAGTTGAAGCAATTACTGAAGCACGTTACCTAGAAACTATGATGATGGATGAGCTTTTTTGAAATTTCATGACCTATGAGCTGAAAAATAATCAAGAAAAGGAAATAGGAGATAAAAAGAAAAGTAAGAACCTAGTCCTCAAAGCAACAGAAAAGGATGATTCCCGGGAAGAGAATATATCTTTAATGATGAAGAGGTTCCAACAAATGCAGAAACCTAGATAATTTGAGAAACCCTCAGAAGATGACCGACAAAGACATCATAGAACAGTTATGCCACAAATACAGAAGCCTAGATCATTTCATCAAATTTTATCCCTTGTGGACTCTGGAATACAAAAGGTACAAGCCAGAAAATGAAAAAGAGATCAGGAACGATCAATACATTCCTTCAAATCATAGACTAAGAAATCAAGAGGCCATTTATCTTTGAAATAGGCTTTTGCGGCAACGGGAAATTCATCTGGTGAAGAATCTGATGAGGGAGGACTTGGAAACCAATCCTTACTTGCAATGGAAGAAACAGGGAAGTATGAATTTCTTGTGCTGATGGCAATAACAGAGTGAGATGATGAAGAGAACCTATGTGAGTCCAAAGAAACAATTATGACATTAATGGCTGGAACAGACTCAAAAGAAGATGAAAATGACAAGATGTCCAAGGTAAGTTTTCATCAAATTAAATAAAATCTTCATCTTTATTCAAAAAAGAAAATAGAATCTCTATTTTGTACCCTCATAGATGCATATCACTCAACGTGTCCTAAAAGAGAGAAAATGTCAAAAGACTATGCATCTCTAAGAGTAGAAAATGAGAATCTTAATCAACATCTTCATGAAAAAATAATTAATGACTTCAAATCCTCTAGGAAAGAGAAAAATATTAAAAACAATGTTTGCATGGCTCTGAAGGAAAATGTAAAAGTGTTAAGTAACAACGTGCATTCCATGACTAAAAGGAATGATGTTCTCGTTGAGGAACTTCAAAAGACAAA
Organism: Solanum acaule; assembly: GCA_036250505.1. Taxonomy (NCBI): domain Eukaryota; kingdom Viridiplantae; phylum Streptophyta; class Magnoliopsida; order Solanales; family Solanaceae; genus Solanum; species Solanum acaule. Next base: position 20,279 of record JAJOOR010007359.1, on the reverse strand, counting down.
AATGGAATTAGAACAAAATATGAGATGGACAGAATCCTCCGCAATGCTTGGTAATATCCAAAAGAGTCAATCATCAACTAGACAAAATCTTCAAATTTTGAAGCCATGAAAATTAAATCCTAAATCCTTCAGTAGGGAATACATGTTTCCAACAACTAGAGATTATGAGGTTACTTGGTATTCATCGAGATTGTTGTCTGTGCATGAGAAACTCCACACAGATGAAAGTGCATAGAAAATATATTAGTGATCCATCATCAACTTAACTTTGAATTGAATAAATAACAGACTTGAACATTCTAACCCACTCCATCCATCCACAAAAACAGAGTGAAACAAATTCAAAAAGCTACTTTAAAAACCTTCTTTTTCCGTAATAGTAGTAATATCACTGGTTTCAAACTTTTTCACTACTTTAATTAATTTCAATGTAACAACTATTGTAAATCTTTTAATGTTCAAAACTAAAATAGTCATTATTCTAAAGATTTTCTAACTACTTTTGCATGAGCTAAGAATCTATCAGAAACTTTATCTCCCACATAGGTAAGGTCAGGGAGAGCTAGTAAGGGCTTAAGGGTTCATGCAAATAAATTACATTGTTAAATTATTATTTTTATGTATATAAAATAGATGTTGATCCCCCCCCCCCCCCAAGACTTCTTCGTGTGTTTATCTCTTTAAGTTTTGAACCCCTTCATATCCGTCACTGAGTAAGGTCACCTTCCCCAGACCTAACTCGTGAAATTTTATTGGATATACATGTTCATACTTCAATTTACAGAAAACAAAAACTTGAAAGAGCCAATGCACATAACCTTGGTTGATGATTTTAACCACTCAAAAAGCAAGAAAGACAATATGTTAAGTGAATGACATAGAGACCTGCCTGTGGAGTAAATCCCTCAGACAAACTAACTATAAAGATAGATAAAACAAATTTATCTACTCTGAAAATCAGGAATTTGAGAGTTAATAAACATGACAAACAATAAAGAAGAACACGAACCAGCAAGATTTTGCTAATGCTAGGGGGTTGCACTTGTAAAATCTCTGCCTTTGGACTTTGATTCAATGTTGAAATATTTGGTTCCACAGCATGGTGGCGAAAATGAGTCTCTGAGATGTGATCCATGTCATGTCTAGACACAGCATAGATGCCCATCCTCATCTTTTCCTTAAACAACATGGAATCAGCCTGATTCAAGAAGAATGAAGCAAATCTATCTCCTCCAAACATTGCTATTTCTCTTTCCATCATAAGCTCTCTCCTTACTTCCAACTCCAACATTTTCTTTCAAGCAACCTCTTCTGCAATGATCTCTTTCCTAATATGCTCCTTATCAATCTCATTCCATATTGCCTTAACCACATTGTTACTACGGCTCAATAACTCGATCTCCATCAAACCAACTAAAACAAAAGGGATGGCATATAAATGCACTTTTCCACACAATAAAAGAAGTTTATTTTTTCAAGACAAACCTCCAGGGATGGTGAGTTGAGTGGAACCTGAAATCTGATCAGAGGATGGATACTTCAACAACATAGCTACAACTGCAAAAGTTTTTTGATATTTAAACCTAATTAAATATTTCTAACAAACATTCTTATATTCTTTAAATAGATTAAAAACTTTTTAAAGTTCCAATTTTATGCCCAAACAGAGTTGGATTTGACATTTTAGAAGAAGATAAGTCAAACAAAGTTGCAAAATTTTACCTTGGATTTGTTGATATTGCTTTAGACAAAGTGGCTATCAGTAACCTGTTTCTTCAATCTAGTTCATGTTGTGGCTTTTTCTCTGATTTGTCTAAGAAAATTATGTAACTCTTTACTAAATTCTTTTGTCTTCTTCTAATTAGTTTAGGTCAAACATATCATAAATTCTATGTAATAAGGTTGCTTTGACAAAAAACATGTCATCATGGACACGTGGCATGAAACCTCATGGTAAAATGAATTTCAAAGTTTGAATTTAATAAATATAACTTATTTATTTATTAAGTCCAATGATTTTCATATTTCTTTTTGGCTCTTTTGTTTTCGATACCCTAACTTGTCTTAATTACCAATGGTTTATGAGGTCTGTTATCTAAAAGCTATTCAATAGCTTCATGTTGTTGGAACCATATATGTCATGCCGTGTTGAAATTAATATTGATTGTCGCATCAAAAGCAAGCCGAATTGAAGTGTTTTTCACTGCAAACATGGACTCTATCCTTTTTTAATTTTATTTTGCCGCTATATGGTGGACCACTAATGGTCTCCATATGAGACGAAAAAGATAAAAATAATCTCCAAGCTTGACAAACAAGTACTTGGTGCATCTTATCCTTTTGATTTTGGCGAAAGAAGAAATGAAGAGTTTAAACATTCAAATTTGGCATAGATATTATGATGTGTTTGAACCTTTAATTTGAATTTTGGCGTGAAAACAACCTCATCTAGAAACTTGGCGAAGAAATGGAGTGTCCTATCCTTTCACCTCATTGACTTCTCACTACAGCTTCACAACATATGTATTTCTTGATGCAGTAGATACAAAATAGCAAGGCACTTGATACTACAAAATAAGTACTCAATGGTATGGAATATGTCAAAAATACATATCAAAATACCTCATGGATTGATAAACCTGACATTACTACAAAAGTAGGGGACTGAATTGCTAACCTTTTCGAAGATTTTTGATGATTTTTTTATATATATATTTGCCCTAGGTCATGCCCTTTCTCTTCTAAAAAACATTGTTGGGTAATAATGAATGATTTTGGGAGTTTCCCCTACATTTACAATAACTTACACCGCTATAGTGGCCCAAACCAACTACTTTTTTTGTCCGCTCGATTTCCTATATTTCACTTGTAACGATGGGATGTGTTGTTATACTATGATATATTAAAGAATATAATGCGATAGTATCAAAATTAGTTTGATTTATAAATTTTAAAATCCAACACATAATTTTATTATGTATTTTAAATACTCATACCAACCCGGTCTATATACATGGCTAAAACTTAATTACTATGTAGTTCATTAATTCAAGTAGAGAAAGCTATTAAGAGGGTTGAACAGTAGATGTAAGTGTTGTTTGAATTTCAGATAGAAGATGAAGTACCGCGTCTGCAAAGAACGATAGAATATTACTCAACAAAGGTATAGTGACACAATTTCATTTTCTTTGAAGGAATTTGAAGTTAGCATCTTTCCAATGCACATATTATTTTCCTGTTTCTGTGAATAGGATTCATTCTATAATCTAAAACACCAAAACCATGCGGCTAGAAGATGAGCATAAATTAAGTAATTCACTACATTCTAAAAGGTATAAGCATGAATGTAGTTCTAAGAAACAAAAAAAAAAGATTTTTTAAAAAATATTACAAATCATATTATCATAAATATATCTAAGATTGAATTTTTTTTTAAAAAAAGAAGTGTATACATATGTCACGACCCAAAAATGGGTGTGGCGACACTCGTCTTATTGCACCAAGGCAAGTCAGCCTAAAATCCAAAACATGACGATAGAAATGCAAAAACAAAAATATCAATGACTTAAATGCAGATAACTTAGTCAACTCATAAATAACCCCAAAACTTGGTTGCCATGTGTACAAGTCACTAATGTAGTTCAACTGTATTGAAATAAATTACAAGTCTCAAATGTCTTTGGTCCTAAAGTAGAACAAGAAAATGATAAAGGAACAAGAGGGGCCGCTGAGAAGACAAACAACTACCTCTCAAGTATCCATAGAAAAGCCTCGGACAAAGTAGAGAATAAAGATAATCATGCAGATCTGGGCTCGCAACCTACACAAGTGTAGAAGAAAGGAATGAGTACCAACATCATAGTACTCAACAAGCATACCATTAAACACTAAGTAAATAAAAGTAGAATATAGGCACTCCTAATCGAATATCCACAAACTACAACTTGCACAGCAATTAGCCCAACCTGACAGTCTACAAATCACGGAACACATCATTCAATAATATATATCATCTCAAAAAGTACATATCAATCACGTTAAGTATCAAGTACGTCAATGAATAGTCTCATAAAGATGATCACAACATCACAAATGGAAATGATGTACAATGCAATGATATGTCAAGTAAAGTGATGCATGTCTTTCTATAATACACATCTACTGAAACTCAGTCTGGAATCCATGGGGGACTTCCTAGTCCATGCATATGCCATGTACAGGCGTATGGACCGATCTTAATTTAATCTCAATGAGTCTGCCAAAAATGTATGGCTCGTGCCCTATTTCCACTTAATGTTTCTGCAATGGGTGTGTTGCCCAATCCTTATTTCCTCTCATCCATATCATTACAACACTGGTACATAATCAACACATATATGATAGTGCAATGATTTAATTGAGGATGATAATTAATTCAACACCAATGCCCAACAATAATTAATCAAAGCATATCATAAAGTGAATATCTCATTTGGCCAATTGCCCACATCATAATCAAGTCACACAAATCAACAAGATTCTCATTTTAACCCAAGTTGTTTAGAAAGTTCACATCATCAATTTACCATACACAATTCTTACATGGATTCCTTCACTAATTCCCATAACTCCCAAACACATACAACAAAGAAGTACAAGTCTACATGCTTAACAAAGGTCTAGAAGTTCACTTATCTCAAACAATCAAGCAATCACTCTGACACTTGAGCTTTCCTCTTATGAACGATATCCAAATCAACACAATCTACACAAGCAAGTAAACATAATAATATTTTGGAACTAACAACACCTATATCAAGCGTTTTGGAATATGGGGTCAACTCGACCCTAAAACATGATTTTGAAAATGAAGGTTGTAAAGACTCGAAAGGTCATATTTGAAAATTTCTATAAAATTATAATTTTACCCCTACCATTATCTACCTTGAGTCACTTTTTATTGGATTTTGAAATTCATTTCAAGCTTTGAGTTAAAATTCTGAAGTATAAAAGTTTTTAAATCCAAAAGGCTAAGTTGTTAAGAAGTGATTTTGGTGTCTTTTGGAGTTTTGAGTCTCAAAATTAGATTCCATCAATTCCTTCTATCCTGGAATATGGAATAAGATCTAAGATAGTTGTTAGTTTTAGATTCAGAGTCTTTTCATGGATTTCAGGTCATAAGTTGAAAATTTGTGTAAATTTAGGGAAAAATTGACTTTGGTCAACATTCCGGGTTCAAATGCTCAGATTAGATTTCCATAGTTCTTTTGGATTTTGGGGATTAATTTAGGCGTAGAATAGGTCTTGGCTGAATTTTTAGAGGTCCCAAGTTTGATTTAGTCTTTCTAGGTGTAATTGTTTCTTGTGACTTTCACAAGTTTCAGGTCAAGGAGACCTTAGATTCATTTTTGGATGGTTCCATTATGTTCAAAATGCAAATTTTAATCCGGTTCATATATGATTTGTCTGTGCGGGGACCCGAACGAATCTCGAGGGTCTATTCTGAGAATTTTATGTTGGCTGATGTTACTGGTTCTACAGGCCACGCGTTCGTGAAGCATTTTCACTTTCATGACCTTTTCTATAGCGAAAGTTGGCTCACGAAAGCAAGACTTGACGTTTGGCGGGGTTTGCTTTAGTGATTTTTGCTTAAGCGGGCCCAGGTCGCTTTTGCGAGATCAGAGAAGGTTTTGGCCTATCATTTCGGGGTTTTACCCCCATTTTACGTTTGGAAAATCCTTAGAGGTAATTTTAAAGAGATTTTTCATGGTGAATCATTTGCATACATCTTTGTAACCCTAAAACATCATTTCTCTTTGATCATTTGTGGATTTTAATATCAAAATTTGGAATTTTGATTGACAAATGGCTAGGTTTTTCAAGAACATGAGTTCTAAAGTAAAATGGTGATTGCGAGCTGAATTTTACTCCTTTTCCAAAATGTTTTTCATTAATGAGTTCCAAATACATTGAATAACATTTTCGATTAAAGATTTTCGAGATTGAATTTTTTGAGTTGATTTGACCCAATTTTCAAAGTATATAGTATGTGTATTGTTATTTCCAGAATGTTATTGTGCTTACTTGATTAGATTAGATTGTATAGATTTAGACATTGTTCGAAAAGGAAAGGCTCAAGTCGTGGATTGAGTTTTGATTGAATTGATGTATGTGAACTTATAAACCTTGTAAAACTTGTAGAATCTTGTATTTCCCTTTATTGCGTGTGTAGGGGAGTAATGGGAATGGGGTGATGGGTTAATTTATTCCACTTGATTCATCTTAATGAATGAAATGGGTATAAATAAAAAAGGCAACGTGTTGATAGTTGTGTTTTGTGGATTGCCTTGTTATGGACTCTAATTTGTTGATTGATAAAATAATTTGGTGGCATCATTGTGGACTTAAATTGCTTGAATTTCTAGTCTCTTTCCTATGGTGTGAAATTACTTATTTACATTGACTTATGTGCGCCATGATGAGATATGTGATGTTCATGCTGAAGAGCAATGATTCTGACAAGTGATACTATATAAAGCTGATGAGAAATTGCTTCGGCTAGTGATATTGTGCCGAAGGGAAATGGTTCCGACAAGTGATACTATATAAAGCTGATTGGAAATACTTTTGGCTAGTGATATTGTGCCGAAGAGAAATGGCTTCGGCAAGTGGTTCTATGTAAATTCGAAGGGAAATGGTTCCGGTTGGTGATATTGTGCCCATGGGAAATGGTTCTGACAAGTGTTCAATTTTTGTGATTTGATGAACTTGATACTTGTGATTGATCTACTTGATACCTGTTGGTTCTTGAATTGTGATTGTTAAGCCTTGTGAACTGTGTATTGTAAAACTGTTAGGTTGGGTTAAATTGACATACTACAAAAGGAACCCCAATTACCAACAAAAAAATTCGTTGGTAAATTGATCAAATTGGTTGGCAAATTGAGTTGCCAACCAAATGCCAACTTATATTAATCCGTTTCTAAAAGGCTCGTTCGTAAATATTACCAACCGATTTTAATTTGTTGGTAAACTTACCAATCAAAAATTAGTTGGTAAACACCCAAAGATGTTGTTACAAAATTTGAAACATGGCCCTGAAATTTCCGTTGGTAAATTCACCAACTAATTTTTGGTTAGTATATCGTTAGTACCTTTACTAACGAATTTAAAAGGGGTTAGTAAATCTTTTTCTTCATTATTCGATTTCGTTGGTAATACGTTGCTAATTATAGTAACAAATGTCTGATAGTAAAGTTTTCAAGATACATTGGTAATTGGTCGGCAATTTCAGTAACAGAAAATTTATGTTGGTAATTTACCAATAAATTTTAAATACTTTTTTTTTGGTTTCCCATCCGGTGTCCGGTACCCACATTGGAGTCCGACTAAATTCGGATTCACTCCGGGAAGTTCCGCATTGGGGGGTAAAGCGCTCCCTAACAAAGGCGACTCCGTACCCAAGGGGAATCGAACCCGAGACCTCTTGGTTAAGGATGAAAGAGTACTTACCACTCCACCACAACCCTTGTTGGTAATAAACTTTAAATACGTTAGTATGATTATTTGTTTTTCTAATAAATTTACTAATTGATTGTTAGTTTGTTGGTAATATATCATTCAAGTTCAATGTTAGGTTAGTAATTGATGGACAATATGTTCAAAATATTATTAACTGAATGATTATTCAATAGTAAAGTATTTATTAATTTATTGCATTTAAAAATCTAAGAGCACGAATATAAATCCAAAAATATTAATATCAATTTTATAAATCATATTTGAATGAAACAATGCAAAATCTATGATAACAAGTTAAACTAATCTCAATATGACACATATCATTATATCATGATGTGTTTCTAAACGTATGTAGTGTACAAGTTGACAATGTATCCAACTGACAAAACCAGCTTGAAGAATCCTATCTACTTGTTGCTGCATTCTGTGTCTCATTTTTTCTCAAATGTCATGCTTCCTCTCTTGTAAATGGGTATACAATACATTTTTCGCCTGAGCATCCAAATTACGATCTTGAAGATGAAGCCGAAAAGATGAAGCGAATAATGCACCAACATTTTCTTAGAAAGTTGTCAAAGAAACAAGGTTGTAAGTTTGTGAAAAAAAACTTGTTGGAGGATCATTGAATTAATTTGCAAGTTGACATGTTGATATGATCTTAGACTTTACAGTATTGTTCTAAGAAATCATCAAGAAATAGTCAGAGGCAACACATGTGATATATAATATTTACCATCAGCTAGCCACGGGAGTTCATGACTTTTCTCAAGGAAATTTAATGTTAAAACATACTCCTATCTAAGACACTACAACCCTTATATATAAAGAGCAAGCAAAGAGCTAGATGCCATATAATAGCTACTTTACAAGCATTTTGTTCTGATAGTCCATGATGATAAATTACTTTAAATTCTTAAGGTGCCCTTTTGATAACATAATTTGTATCCAAACTAATGATTAAGTTGTAAACTTTTGTAATATTCACTACCATCGAATTGTAGGAATACAAGTAATACTTACTCGAGTCTTTCTTGTCGTCGTTCTAAGAAGATCACATTCATCATAGTTCTATAAAGTTTTAGCTTTTAACCTCTAACTGCGCTGATGAAATGTTAATCTGAGTACGTTTACCAAAAATATTGACCAAATCTAAATTTTGGCAACAACTTAAAAGTTAAAACGCCTAACAGCACAAACTGAATAAGAAAACCTCAAAATCCAAACCAACCATCCTATTAGACAAAAAATGACCTTCCGAAGCTAACTGCGTTGACGGAATTCTCATCTGAGCAAGTTTGCAAAAAATGTTAGGGAATTCCGAATTTTGGCCAAAAGTTAAAAGATAAAACCCCTAACGGTACAAACTAAATAAGAAAACCTCAAAATCCAAACCAACCATCCAATTAGATGACAAATGATCTTCGTTAGCTCTGACAAAATTCAAATTTGAGCATGTTTCCCAAGAAAATTGACCTAGTTCAAATTTAAGCCAAAAGTTAAAGTTAAAACGCTTAACGACACAAACTGAAAATAAAGGTCTCAAAACCCGAACCAACCATCCTATGAGACCAAAACTGAACTTATATGGCTAACCACGGTGACAATATTTCAATTCGAGCACGATCACCAAAAATATTGACTAAAGTGAAATTTGGCCAAAACATTAAAGTTAAAATGCCTAAAGGCACAAACTAAAAACGGAAACCTCAAAGCCCGAACCATCTATCTTATTACATCACAAATGACCTTGCGCAAATAACTGCACTGACAAAATTCTCATCTGAGCACGTTTATCAAATATATTGACCTAAGTTAAATTTTGGCCATAATTTATAAGTTAAAACACCTAACGGCACACACTAAAAATGAAAGCCTCCAAACCCGAACCAACCATCCTATTAGATAAACAATGACCTATGGAGTTAATTATGCTAACGGAATTATAGAGTTCTAATATGAGCACGTTTACCAAAAATATTGACCAAAGTCAAGTTTTGGCTAAAATTTAAAAGTTAAAACGCGTAACGACACAAACTGAATATGAAAGCCTCAATAAACTAAAATAAAAGAAATAAATGAGGGATCCTCTGAAAGCAAGGAGGCTCACCAAACAAATTTAGAGCTCGAATGGATCAACGAAGCAATGGTTGATGATCCTACTTACCTGTATCTGCATCATGAAAGATGTAGGCCAAATGGCGTCAGTACATGAAATGTACGAGCATGTAAGGGGAACACTGAACATAACCTTCAAGCTTGAACTGATAAAAAGGAAGCATACTCATCTCAACTCTACTCAACTCAACCTCGACTCATGGATACTCAACTCAATTTAACATAAAATGATGATAAAAATGCAGTTTATATAAAACAGTAGATAACAACTCAATGTATTTAAAAATACAACAATAACTCAGTTTGTATATAAAGATACAAAATAACTCTATTTTCGGAGATTCTCTAACCGACAACCATTACTATAAGTGTCACGATCCAAGCCTACACCTCAGACGTGGTGGCACTCGAGAACCATTGCTGGTTCCCAAGCAAACCCTCATCCTGGTTGACTACAAGAGGAAGGGCTCTGAAAGAATGGTTCTTGCCTCCCTACCCCCTTTGAGCTCGTCCATTCGTTGGGTGATCCCTTGCTCTCACGGGCTTAGAAAAGCGTTCCTTCTCTCAAGGGATTTCAACTCAACTAACTCTCGGCGACTAACTTAAGCATACAAAGCTTAAAACATAATAAAATTCATGAAAACTCTGAATAAAAATAAATTATTCAAGTCGCCATAAAATAGGCAACTTAAGTCTTTAAAATATCTGATAAAATAAATGAACAGACTTCTGAAACTCTAAAGTCTATTTATGAAGCCTCTAAATGACAAAGATAGAAGTCGGGACAAGACCCACGACCTCCTAACAACTGATATAACTGAAAAGTAAATGAAATCCTTCGAAAGATAGGAGGCTCACCATAGCTAACTCGAACTCTATGTGGTATCAGTGAAACTCTTATTGATGACCCTGAATATCTGTATATGGATCATGAAAGGATGCATGCCAAATGGCTCAGTACGTGGAATGTACGAGCATGTAAGGGGAATTATAAAGCATAACATAAGCTTGAACTTGATAAAAAGGAAAAATACTTACCTCTTCTCAACTCACTCAACTCAACTCAACTCAACTCAAAGAAACATGGTTCAATTAAACTCAAGGAATATTCAAGGGTACTCAAACTACTCAAACATACTCAACTCAGAAGTACTCATAGATAAGATACTCAACTCAACAATAAGGTTCTCAACTCAGTGAAACTCAACAATAACATACTCTACTCAACTGAACAATAAGGTTCTCAACTCAGTAAAACTCAACAATAACATACTCTACTCAATGAAACACATATCAACTCAAGATACTCAGCTTAAGAATACTCAACTCATGATACTTAAGGATAAAACAGTAGTAAAAGATGCAAATATCGGGAAAGTTGTAGACAGCAACTCAATGTATTTAAAAATACAATAATACTGAGTGTGTATATAATAATACAATATAACTCTATGGGAGTTTCTCTAATCGACAACCATCATTATGAGCCTAAGTGATGATACAACGTCTTGCCAACGCTGCCAGAACTGTCATATACTTTGCTGTCATATAAAACACCTTAACTAAGTAGATCCACTAGTCTATGCTTAAAAGCACTTAAGGAATCATCTAAAAAGTATGATCTTTTACTACCCATGATGGCTATATGGTTTATGGAGACTTGAGTTATTTTGAACTCACATCCTTATATCGGTGCTCAATACTACTCCCAAATATATACTCAGCTCATATGTTTTTAAAAACAAAACTCTTTCTTTGGTTTGAGATAATTACTTAAAAATTAGCTTAAAAACTCTCTTGGAAATCGTTGTTTCCTTTCTTGCTCAAATGTGAAAACACTTTAACTCTTGGGAATACTTAGTTACCGTATAATCTTTGAAGAAAAGAACTTTAATCTTACTCTTTATTCAACTCAAAGATTAAGTCTTAAAACAAAGTTAAAACGTTTGTAAAAGACTTCTTAAAATATGGTTCATGTTGAATTATAGTCGTGAACGACTCAATGCAAGGTTTTCACTAACCATAGATAGAACTCAATACTTAGAACTCAAGAACTTCAATGATACTACTCATTTCAAGAATGCTCAACTCAGAGGGTTCATGTGGAATTATGAGAATGAACTACTCAAATCAAGGACTCAAAGATACTTCTCAACTCAAGACTGTTCGACTTATAGGGTTCATGCGGAATTATGTGCATGAATAATTCAAATCAAGGACTTCATGGGTAACATGTAATAGTCCCATGATTAGAAATATAATCTCAAAGGGGATTATGAACTCAATACTCAAAACTTAGAAATTGAAGATACTACTCCTCTCAATGATACTCAATTTATGGAGTCCATGCAGAATTTATGGGCATGAAAGGCTCAACTCGAAGGTCTACACAACTACATGAAACTCATGTCTATGACTCTTCTCATTCTCTTATTTACTTCCTCAAAACTTAGTTTAAATCAATAGTTGATCTCAAAGGATTCACAATTGAACTCAAAGTCTTTCTTGAACTTTACTCTTAACTCTCTCTTGAATGTGAATTATGAATTCAAGAGTTATGGTTCATGATATGAAACAAGTTATTAGAAATTGTAGATGACTCCTCAAAAGGACTCTCTCAAAATGTCTAGAAGAACTCTCAAGAGTTAACTCTTAACTTTACCTTGAATTTGAATTATTAATTCAAGGTTATGATTCAAGTTATGAATTATTTCTAAGTGTTTGGTAGTATTTTAAAGTGTTTAGAATCAAAAGGGGTGAAGATACACTTCAAAGGAGCTCAAACGGGACAACTGATGGAAAAGGAGTGCGGGCAAGCGACCCTGGCGCCATCCCCAAAATTCAGAGGCTGCATATGGGCACACTAGAGGGCCGCCGCCCCAGCATCTCCCTAGGACAAGTTTGACGAATTTCACCTCTCATTTTCTGATCCTAAATCGCTTTTAATCGATTTATTTTCTCAAGTTTTCCTTAGATTTAATTACCCAACCTAAGTACACACTAATCCACTCAAAACAATCACTTTCATCTCAAGAAATCATCAAAACCCAAACAAAACAAGATTTAGAATGAACTTCAAGAACACCTATCAAGAACTTAAATCCTTCAACTTTTGAGAGTGAAATTACGCTGATAAAACATGTTTGGCATGTGGGTGGAAAAACCCAATGCTATGGAAGCATACATACCTCTTAGGGATTAAACTCATGGTGAAAATCTGCAACAACGCGCAAGAATCTCGACAAACGCTTGACCCTCTCCTCTTTTCTCTTCTTTTCTCTTCTTGAACTCTCAACTAAAACCCTAGGCGTATATTAGGATTATGAAACTGAACCTAATCAGATTTGACCCCTAAAACATTACTAAAAACGAATTAAATCTGATTGGGTAAGGAAAAGACCAAAATACCCCTCTAAAATATGGTTTTGACTTTCCTTATCTAGACAGCCCAAATTCGAATGGACATATCTCCCTCATACGAACTCAAATCTGAGTAAACTCGGTGGCGTTGGAAAGATAATTCAAAGATATTTCCTAAGGTATCTGGTAGCACACCTAACTCATCCTGATCTAGGTGTTATTTTTGTTTTAAGTTGACCCAAAACTCATACTTAAGCTTAACTTGCAAAATTTCAGATTTTGTTATTTCCAATTGAGTTCTTTTTTGGAACTCAAGGTGCTACATATAGTGACCTGTCCTTAATACTTAAGAAATTTTAAATTCCCTGGTAAAATCCTACTCACAACGAAGGATGGTTTGATTCTTAGTTCGAAATTTTATTTAGGGTGTTACAATATCTCCCCCTTGAAATCATTCGTCCTCAAATGACGGCTGGACTAGGTATGGAACAAGGTTACTCTTATCATCTCTGCCACCAACTAGAATTGTCCGCATTACTATTCGAAACCAACTAAGGGCTCTCATTTTACTATTTCTCATAGAAAACCTCATATTGTTCTTCCTCATCATTAACAAGCTTAGACGGAATAAACACACCATCACTATCACGATAAGATCATTAACCTTCTCTTTTTAACATCACTCCACTACTAAAAAGACCTCTCAAAAGATATCCACCAAACTCTTTGGAACTCATTACTATCTTACTCTCAAACACTTGACTTGATTTCTCATCTTGTCATCTCCCCCTTAGGTCTAAATCTAACACTTGAAAGATATGAACCTATCCCATCATCTCTAAACTGGTCTACATCCTCTTTTACTCTAACACTCAGGAGAAGTTTATCTCATCACTACTGAACTCTCTATAAGCGAGTACTAAAACCTTTTTCTATGGTGTTTTTCTTAACCTCTTAATGATATAGTTACTCTTGTGACTTAGCCACACTTCTCTGCCCTTATCTAAAGGTTAGGGTCTCTTACTTGTACCACTCATATCTATTCCAGCTAATCACCTCAATTCCTCACCTACTCTATGTTAGGTCTTCTAGATCAAATATCAAGACTAACTTCATCACCATTATGACACTCATCTCGAATTCAAGCTTAATATTTATGACTAAACCCGAATATCAATATGATTGCTCGCCCACTATATTAACTCACCACTACTATGCACAAATTTTAGAAACACTCGTCCACTAGGACCATATGACAAGTAGTCAATCCTTACCTCTCCGTCTCCATACTCACAAATTACCATCATATTTCACTTCACCACTTTAGTACTACTTGCTCACTTACTGCACACTATCTCCCAAATAGTTCTATAACACTTCTAATATTATGGGCTCTCCCTCAAAAGATCATAAGCCTAGCTTAGAGCTATCACCTCATGAATACTCTTGCTCTTCTATTCACCACTTACACTTGGTCATTACTAACACCATGACACATCATCATAACCCCTTTCTAGTTAAGGTATATTCTAACTCATCTTGACTTACAACTTTTACTCTACCTTCTATCCTGAGCTCTTCACAACTCGTCACTTCTTAGTCTACCCATAAGGGAAAACTCCTCATTCATAACTTACTAGGTTCATAACTATATAAACATACTTTGCCAAAACACCATCTTCCTTAATTAGATAACTAAACCTCAGCATACTTTCCTCTAACTCTGGGCTCTTTCACTACTACTACTCATGGTCTCGTCATTCATACTATCTTTCAGGGTGAAAATACTACCCAAGCACTAAACATACTTCCTTATAAGGATCTCAGCTGAAACAAGGTTGAAGGAAAAAAGTACAACTTGCTTTTAGCTCCAATGAATGATTCATAGAATATGGGTGCATTTCTCTGAAACTGAACACTTAACTCACTCATGGGCTTCTCTCAAGCCTTTCTGGAGTCTCATGACTTCCTCAAGATTTCTGCTAAGAACAACCCATCGATAAAGGACTGACTTTTCTGTTCAACCACCTCTAGTATGATAGGTAGTCAAATGAATCTGAGAAATGCATGAGTATGAATAAATCTCTATGACTTAGCTCTATTGCACGATTCAGAGTATGAAAGAAGGGAAACTTGTAACACCCAGAAAATTTTTGAGCTACGACTTGAACCATCCTTCGTTGTGATTAGGATTTTACTAAGGAATTAAAATTTCTTAAGTGTTAAGGTCACTAGATGTAGGACCTTGAGTTCCAAAAAGAATTAAATTGGAAATAGCAAAATTTGAAATTTTGCAAGTTAAGCTAAGTATGAGTTTTGGGTCGAATTCAAACGACCATAACTTCTAGCTCAATATGAGTTAGGTTTGATACCAGATACCGTAAGAAATATCTTTGAATTACCTTTCCAGCGCCACCAATTTTGCTCAGTTTTGAGTTAGTATGAGGGAGATATGTCCATTCGAAGTTGGGCTATCTAGATAAGGAAAGGCAAAACCGAATTTTAGAGGGGTATTTTGGTCTTTTCCTTACCCAATAAGATTTAATTCATTTTATTACTATTTTAGGGGTCTAATCTGATTAGGTTCAGTTTTATAATCCTAGTTTATGCCTAGGGTTTTAATTGAGAGTTCAAGAAGAGAAAAGAAGAAGAGAAAAGAGAAAGTATCGAAGCGTTCGTCGAAATTCTTGAGAGTTGTTGCGGATTGTCTCCATTGGTTTGATCCCTAAGAGGTATGTAAGTTTTCATAGTGTTGGGTTTTTTCACCCACACGCCAAACATATTAGTTTCAGCGAAGTTTCATTCTCAAAAAGTTGAAAGATTTAAGTTCTTGATAGGTGTTTTGAAGTTCATTCTAAATCTTGTTTTGTTGGGGTTTTGATGATTTCTTGAGATGAAAGTTATTGTTTTGAGTGCATTAGTGTGTACTTTGGTTGGGTAATTGAATCTAAGGAAAATGTGAGAAAATAAATCGATTAAAAGCGATTTAGGATCATAAAATGAGAGGAGAAATTTGTCAAACTTGGCCTGGGGAGAGGCTCGGGCGGCACCACTGAACTGCGCCCATATGCAGTCTCTGAAGTTAGGGGCTAGCACCCCGTGCCCGGAACGAGCCAGGATCGCTTGCCCCCCCTTATTCTCCATCGGTTGTCCCGTTTGAGCTCCTTTGAAGTGTATCTTCACCCCTTTTAATTCTAAACACTTCAAACTACTTCCAAACACTTAGAAATCATTCATAAAATGATCAAAACCTTAAATTCATAATTCAAATTCAAGGTAAAATTAAGAGTTAAGTTTTGAGAGTTCTTCCGAACATTTTGAGAAAGTCCCTGTGAGTCTTTTTAAGTAGTCTTTTACAACTTCTAGTAACTTGTTTCAGGACTCAAGCAAATGAGTATGAGGATGAGGAGTATGTATTCATGAGTCTACTTTGTCATCATGAGACCTTTCATATCATGAACCGTAACTCTTGAATTCATAATTCATATTCAACAGAGAGTTAAGAGTGGAATTCAAGCAAAGCTTTGAGTTCAATTGTGAATCCTTTGAGATCAACTATCAATTTGAATTAGGTTATGAAAAAGTAAGTATGAGAATCAGAAGAGTTTTATTCACGAGTTCCATATTATTATGTAGACCTTCGAGTCGAGTCGTTCATGCCCATAACTTCCGCATAAACTCCATCAGTTGAGTACCTTTGAGAGGAGTTGTATCTTTAAGTTCTAAGTCTTGAGTATTGAGTTCCTAATCCCCTTTGAGATTATATTTCTAATCATGGGACTATAACCTGTTACCCATGAAGTCTTTGAGTTGAATTGTTCATGCCCATATTCCGCATGAACCTTATAAGTCGAGCAGTCTTGAGATGATAAGTGTATTAGAGTCCATGAGTTGAGTAGTTCATGCTCATAATTCCGCATGAACCCTTTGAGTTGAGCATTCTTAAAATGAGTAGTATCAGTGAAGTTCTTGAGTTCCAAGTATTGAGATCTATCTATGGTTATTAAAAACCTTGCATCGAGCCGTTCACGTCTATAATTCGGCATTAATCATATTTTAAGAAGTCATTTACAAATGTTTAAACTTTGTTTTAAGACTTAAGCTTTGAGTTGACTAAAGAGTAAGAGTAAAGTTCATTTTTAAAAAAATGATATATGGGAACTAAGTATTCCCAAGAGTAAATGTTTTCACATTTAAGATGAGGGGAAACTGAGATTTCCGAAAGAGTTTTTGAGCAAGAAAGGGAACATTGATTCCAAGAGAGATTTTAAGCTAAGTTTTGAGTAATTATCTCAAACCAAAGAAAGAAGTTGTTTTAAAACACATGAGCAAAGTATATTTTTGGGAGAAGTATTGAGCACCGATATGGGGATGCGAGTTCATATTAATTCAAGTCTCCATAAACCATGTAACCATCATTGGTATTAATGGGTCACGCTTTTTAGATGATCACATAAGTTAAGCTAGTGGATCCACTAAGTTAAGTAGTTCTATATGACGGAAAAGTATAGGACAATCTGGCAGCGTGATGGCAAGAACGCTGCATCACCACTTAGGCTCATAGTGGTGGCTGTCGGTTAGAGAATCTCCCACAGAAACTATATTACTTTATTCTATAAGCAAAGTTGAGTTTGTTATTGCATTTTATTTAACAAACTAAGTTGCTTTTATTGTTTTATAAAGCTTTTCATATATTGCATGTGTATTGTTGCTTTATATTGAGCTGAGTATCCAGAGTTGAGTACCCAGAGTCGAATATCATATCTTTGAGTCGAGTATCTAATCTTTGAGTTCAGTAAGTTTGAGTAGTTTTGAGTATTCCTTGAGTTGAGTAAGTTTGAAAAGAGGTAAGTATGTTTCCCTTTTTATCAAGTTTCAAGCTTATGTTTATGTTTTAGAATACCCCTTACATGCTCATACATTCCACGTACTGCATCTTGTCATGATGCAGACACTGGTATTCAGGATCATCAATAGGAGATTCGTTAATACATCCAGGAGTTCGAGTTAGCTATGGTGAGCCTTCTTGTTTCCGGAGGATTTCATTTACTTTTCAATTTAGTCAGGATGTCGAGGGTGTTGTTCCGACATCCATCTTTATCTATTAGAGGCTTCATAGATAGTCAGTATAGTTGAGAAGTCTGTATTATATCATTCATTTTATTAAATGTTGTAAAGACATAAGTTACCTATTTTATGGTGAATTGAATATATTATTTTTATTCTAGATTGTTCATTTGAGTTAAAGTTTTGAAAAGTTGAGTTTATTGAATTTTATTCGGTTTTACTCTTTTCCATGCTTAAGTTAGTCTTCTGCTTGTAGTTAGCCATAATGAGGGTTCTCTTGGGGACCAGCAATGGTTCTTGAGTGCTGGCCACGTCCAGGGTGTAGACTAGGGTCGCGACAAAACTTTTCTTAAATGTCTGTAGTCCCTCATTTAGAGAAATGGGGCCCTCATAACCATAAACAAGACCCTATTGACACGGCTTCGTAGACACCCCAGGACAGTTGAACTCTGTGCTCTGATACCAAGTTTGTCACGACCCGAGCCTACACCCCGGATGTGGCCGGCAGTCGAAAACCAATGTTGGTCCCCAAGCGAAGCCTCATCCTGGCTGACTACAAGCAGAAGACTAACTTAAGCATACAAAGCTTAAAACAGAATAAAATTCATGAAAAACATAAATACAAGTTCAACTCAAAAGAAAACTCTGAATAAAAATAAATTATTCAACTCGCCATAAAATAGGCAACTTAAGTCTTTAAAACATTTGATAAAATAAATTAACAGACTTTTGAAACTCTAAAGTCTATATATGAAGCCTCTAAATGACAAGGATGGAAGTCGGGACAAGACCCACGACCTTCTAACAACTGATATAACTGAAAAGTAAATGAAATCTTTCGAAAGTAGGGAGGCTCACCATAGCTAACTCGAACTCCATGTGGTATCAATGAAGCTCTTGTTGATGACCCTGAATACCTATATCTGCGTCATGAAAGAATGCAGGCCAAATGGCTCAGTACGTGGATGTACGATCATGTAAGGGGAATTCTAAAGCGTAAGATAAGCTTGAACTTGATAAAAAGGAAACATACTTACCTCTTCTCAACTCACTCAACTAAATTCAACTCAAAGAAACATGGTTCAATTCAACTCAAGGAATACTCAAGGGTACTCAAAGCTACTCAAACATATTCAAGGATAAGATGCTCAACTCAACAATAAGGTTCTCAACACAATGAAACTCAACAATAAGGTACTCGACACAATGAAACACATATCAACTCAAGATACTCAACTCATGATACTTAAGGATAAAACAATAGTAAAAGATGTAATATATATCTGGAAAGCTATAAAACTGTAGATAGCAACTCAATGTATTGAAAAATTCAATAATACTCAGTGTGTATATAAAAATACAATATAACTCTGTGGGAGTTTCTCTAACCGACAATCACCATTATGACCCTAAGTGATGATACAACGTACGCTGCTAGAACTGTCCTATACTTTGCCGTCATATAAAACGCCTTGACTAAGTGGATCCACTAGTCTATGCTAAAAAGAACTTAAGAAATCATCTAAAAACACTACAAGAAAAACTGTTATTTAAGACTAACATTTAGGGATGAGTTAATAATCTCGTCTCAAAAAGTGTATGTAATAGGACGAGATTTTATTCCCGTCCCTAATCCTATATGTTATTGCGAAGATACAAAATCTAGTCTCTAAAGAAATTACAACCTGGTCCCAAAATCTAAATATACTAGTAAAAACAGAGAAGCGGGAAAAAGAGCGCTCCTTTTGAAAAACAAATTAAATTTTTATTTTCACATAAGCCCATCAAGAGCCAAAAGTTTAACCAATCAAAATTCTTAAGAGAAAAGCCTCTATTTTTTTAAAACAAAACGATTAAGTCGCTACATATTTTTCAATACCCATAAGCCCTAATCGATTTCATCACATATCTCTCTAGCAGCTCTCCAAATTAGAATTCTTTAGGAATATAGTGCTAAAGCTCTTAGATTTCGTTTTCAGTTTCTCAAATTTAGAAAGAACAGGTTGTAGGTCATCAAGTTCTACCCTATTTTGTGAGTTGATTTCCATCTAATCGATTCTTAGGTATGCCTCCTCTTCTGCATTTATGTTTTTCTTTTCTTAATTCCATTATGCATTTGGGTTGTTCGAATTACTCTTTATGTTCTTATGCATCATCTGGTCGTTCTCTATATTTGTTTAATTTGCAAAAGATTATTGAGTGAGAATTTCTAGTTGATAATTTTGTTTTCTGAAGTA
>JAJOOR010007358.1:0-47126 GCA_036250505.1 Solanum acaule | reverse complement strand
TATATATATATATATATATATATATAGGAAAAGCTTGGAAGCAATGTTTGATCATACAACTTGACAAATATCCCAAGTTCCCAAATACTAGAAAAACTAGTATTAGGGCCAAGTTCTAGTATTTGAGAGTTTTTAAAAATTTAAAAGTTACCCCAAACTTTTATATTTTATAAAAAACACTCATCATTTATTAATTCCAACTAATATTTATCTACTTCCTCCGGAAAAAATTGAGTTATAATTTGAGTGACAAGATTGAGAAAAAAGAACAATTTGTTTTTAATGAGTTATAATTTCAACTAAATCAGTGACAAATTTGAGTATGCGATTAATGTATTGCTCTTGCCCATACTATTATTTGTTGTTGTTGATTGTTATCAATTATGTTATAAAGTCATGTTTAACAGATCATGTTCATTATAAAATGATAATACAAACTTATGAGTATTTTAAATAATTTTTAGAACTTATCAGTATAAATCATATTTTTTGAAATAGTCAAATATTCTTCGAAAAAATTGTGGTCAAATGCATGGTGAACCTTCACCAAAACTTAACCCAAAAATAACTTGCCAAGAATATTTGCGAATTTGTGGCCAAATATTGGCTAAGAGTATATTTGATTGACCGAAAAAGTAGCTTTTAATAAGTAACTTTTGAAGTGCTGAAACCTATTTTAAAAATAAGTAATTATGTGTTTGAATAAAAGTTTTACAGTTGAAAAAAGTGTTTGATGCATTCAATACATAACTGTTGTTAAACACTTATTATAATCAAAATGTCTGAAGTATCCTTGAAACTGTTAACATTATAAAAAGTTAATTACTTTAAATATTTTATTTAAAAAATTAAAATAAAATTAATTTATATTTTAGTTAAATTTCAATATAAACTTATTATTTAAGTTAATGTTATATGCACAACTTATTTTAAAATATATAATTTGAATAGATCACATCACATGAAGGATTTAACATGTATTTCTTGTAATAATATTTGAATGGTAGATCACATGAAGGATTTAAGATGCATTTCTTGTAATAATATTTGCCTATCATTCACATACACATGGAGGTAGCACTAGTTAAAGAGGGAGACTCTGTTCAAAGCGGTATGGTTCTAGTTTTTTGAAAAGACTATAGCTTATCGTGAATCACTTATATCCGTTCGTCCTCCATGGCTACTATGAACTTGAGCCCAAAGAAGGAAAAAAAGGGACTAAAACGAGGAATTCATTAGCCATACATAGTTAAGGAAGATGAGAGATCAGTCTCTCTCATGCACACATATGATCTTAGGACACACACATATTTGATGGAAAGAGAAGATCTTAGAATTTTTTATTTCATAAGGGTAAATTTGAAATTATCTAAAAGAATTGAGGGTACAAAAGTAATATCTTTGGTCAAACTTAAATGACTTTTAAGTAAAAAAATAAAAAGTAGTAGCGTTCTACTTTTGAGTTTTAACTTTTTAAAGTCATTTTAAACTTATTTTAAGTCATTTTAAACTTTACCAAACACTTCCGAAAGCTAAAAATGACTTAGAAGTAGGTTTGACCAACTTTTAAACCAATCTAAACATGCTCTAAATCAAGAAACATTAATTAGAATTCTCCTATGTTACCCTCACAATTAACTCTTTTTGAAAGTGTTCACATTTGTTTGTAAAATTTCCAAAATAATTTTAAGTGTGAACTAATAAAATTGTCTTCTTATTTATGATTTCTTAATATGTGTGTAAATAGAAAAGTGATCAACTAATATGAGATGAAGGGAGTAACATTTTGTCTGTCTCAATCTATATGACATTCTATTTTTTAATCATGAGTCCTAAAAAATTTTACACCTTCTATATCTACAATTTATTTTAAGTCATAATTTTAAAAAATTGTCCTTCCTTTCTTAAATTCTATACAGCCAAACACCTTTATAAATAACACAAAAAAGTGATGTTCTCCTCCCAAAATACAACACTATTCAGGAATGTCTAAGGTGCACCCAACTAGATGAAACTCTTCAATCTCTCAACTGCTTTTGTCGGAATTAGAATGAATAAAGAATAGAATTAAAAAGGTCAAAAACACACTTAAATTATTTATTTTATTGAGTTTTATAACTAAACAATTGAGAGTATGAGTTTTCTACCTGAACTATCATTGAATGGTTAGCGAAACATACCCTAGAAGTTGACCATGGTGATAGTTCAAGTAAGAAACTCATACCCTCAATAGTTTAATTATAAAACTCAATAAAATAACTAACTTATATTTTAAAGCTGGAAGATGCAAGCTTCTATCTTCTCTCTTTCCAAACCTATTGCGGGCACCTTCTCTGTAAAAGAATGTTTACTTTCAATTGCGACGACATCCGATTAGATCAAGAAACTATTAATAAGACTTAGCCTAGTTGTTCACGTGTGAATGTACTGGTGAATTTATAAGGGACTTTTTCCAAGGTGGTGAGGACTAATATTGAAGATGAAAAAACTAGAGAAGTGACAACTACTATGGTAGATATCATATATGACTATGTCCCTAAGCATTGTGGTGAATGCATAATGTAAGGACATGATACTGATAATTGTCAACTAGCTCAAGTGGCAAAAGGCAAAAGGTGGAGGATTTGTGGCTTAGGTCGCAGGTTCAAGCCCCACACCATGCAAAGCAAAGCCTGGTATTTAAGTGGAGAAGGGTAGAGGGGTGGGCCCATTATCCACCGATTTTAGAAGGCTGTGATTGGTCCAAAGGGCGGGTCACATACGGATTTCTCGGTTATCAAAAAAAAATAAAAATATTGATAATTGTCAAACAATCAAGAAGTAAGGAAAAACATAGGTTACAACAAGTTAATTATCACATGATTCAAGACTCACAGATCATGTAGGATACTCTACCAAAGTAGATTCCAAGACTACAAACATAAAAGGTCAAAGTGCTTTCAAGTGGTAGATTAGTTAGGAATCTGGGAAATTGGAATGTGGTTAGGGAAAAAAGGAGATTTGTCAATAGTGACAATCAATCTCTTCCCATTATGGAGAACCAATTTCAAGCTTTGGTTGGTAAAGATATTATGGAATCAAAATATAGGAGTAAAGGCAACAATAAAACTATCATGAGCAACCAACAACAAATTAACTAGGAAGATAATGATAAGGGAAATAAAGAATCAACAAAAGATTGGGTCACCAAGGCTTTTGGTCTTACCTTACGAAAGGAAAATGTTTATTCAACGCCGGGTAGTCCTAGCAGACAGAGGAAATAAATCTGCAATAATGAATAAATAATACACATGATCAATAACAAATCAACACGTTAGAGTAATTCAAAGGAAAAACAAATGTTAACATGATTCCAGAAGGAAAAAAAAAAGAAGATGCATATTATAGAAGAAAATTTGAAAGACGTTACTAAACAGGTTAGTGGTATTTGCAACAATAATTGCAATAATCAGGCAACATAGTCAATCAGATGAGGGGGGGAGTCAAAGAAAATCAGAGCAACCCTCAAAATGTATTAATGAGAGCTTTTATATGAAATATAAGATCAGTGAAATCTCTACAAGCTTTTCAGAGAGTGAAAGTGATACATAAGTTCCATAATTTCTTATTCATTGGCTTAATTGAACTTTTTCAAAATTCTAGACACATCTAAAAATATACAAGGAGATTGAAGATGGCAAATGCTACAACAAATTTTAATGGAAAATTTGATTTTTTAACAAATCATGATGTAGATTCTACAGTTATTAGTGGCACAAATAAAAAATTAATCATGAAGTTAAAGCATCACAGTCATACAAACAACGTTTTTGCTACACTAGTGTATGTTAAGTGCAATTCTGATTAAAGATTGATCTTTTAGGAGGATATATATCAACTGATACAAGAAATGAACATCCCTTAATTTGATTGAGATTATTTTAATGTGGTACTAAACTCAGAAGAGAAGATTGGTAGTTTACCAGTTAATATGTTGATTGTGACGATTTTGAGAATTACATATCATCTTGTAACCTGATGTAAGTACATTTTAGGAGGAGTCCTTTCATTTGATGGACTAATGGGGCTAGTAATGAGTGTATATTAATTTGAAGGATTAGTTAAAAATGTAATCAATCGACAGATGCAAGACTGACTTAATCATACTGAGGTGGAACACTTACCATAAATAGATTCTGA
This sequence comes from Solanum acaule, assembly GCA_036250505.1. Taxonomy (NCBI): domain Eukaryota; kingdom Viridiplantae; phylum Streptophyta; class Magnoliopsida; order Solanales; family Solanaceae; genus Solanum; species Solanum acaule. The sequence continues at coordinate 42,947 of JAJOOR010007358.1, read as the reverse complement.
TCAAGCTCCCATGTTGTTACATTGTTAAGTTATTGTGGACAGACATAGAAAATCATTTAAATTTCTCAAATTCTAGACTGAGAATGATTCTTTTGAAGACATTGTTAGAATAAATTGGATCTCTAGTGCCTCTCAATTTTTTTTTTCTACATTAAAAAAAGATAATATCACGAAATTAAAAGCAAATGGAGTAGAGATATATACTTATGGTGATCCTTTTAAGAAGCATATAATTAGAGAAATATATTGTCAAGATTAAAGAAAAGTTGTTTGATGAGGTGCCCACAACTGAAAATAGAGAAATATTGCAAAGAGCTCAAGTTGAGTATAAAAGATATATTCATTTTGAAGAGATTTTCTTGCAATAAAAGACAGGATATGACTAGTTTGAGATTGGTGACATGAAATACTAGGTTCTTCCACAATATTGTGTAAGGGAGAAGGAACAAACCTCAGTTACAAAAGATTAAGAGCAATCAGAGGAATTGGTTGGAGGATAAGCAATCCATATCTTTCTCACTAATTATGTGCTTTTTCAATCTATTTTCACTAAGTAAGTCCAATAGATTTAAAACTTATTTTTTTTTCTAAATTAATTACAAAATATTTTTCTAAAATGCCCAATATCTGTTTTTATCTCTTCGTTACAAAAAATGTTCAATTTTCATAAGATCTTCTTGGTTGTTATTCAAAAGGTCCAATAATGCATATATATATTTTGGACATTTGTGGCAATTATAGATCCTGGAAGACAATTCTAATTGGTCAATAAAAATCAATTTTAATGCTATTTTTTAAAAAAATTTATGAGTTTAGCATCAAATATGCAGTATTTACAAACAAACGTATTCGGTTATTGGGGAAAAATCAATATACTTCTAGTGTCAAATCAAGATCAACTCGGACAGAAATAAAGCATTGAATCGAACTTTTCTTTGGTGTCAAGGTAATAACTATGAATAGTCGTCGACTTCCAAGAAAAAGTAGAAGAATGAGACATATTATAGGACATACAATGCATTGCAGATGTATGATCATTACACTTTAACCGGGTTATTCTATTCCACCTCTTAGAAAGAAAAGAACTTATTAGTATGACGATACATTAATATAAGGCTTATACTCCGAGCACATTCAATGAAATCGTAGACAGTCAAGTCATATTTGAAATCTATCAGAAAGGAAGAACATTTTGAACTTTGTAAACAAAAAGATCTAAATGAAGTGAGAAGGGTTGTTTTTAATTAAATGAAGATAGTTCTAGTGACCCGATGGTCTATAAAATTCTATCAAAGCTATTGAAAGATTGTGGGGAATGATATCCTTGGATTGGTGCATGATTTTTTCAGGGATAATATTCTTTCTATATCTATTACTCATACAAATTTGATTCTTGTACCAAAAAGAATCATGTGCAATTTTTTTACATATTTGAGATCAATTAGTTTGAGCAATTTCATGAACAAAGTAATTGTATCCAGAATTCTTCATGATAGAATAAAAGCTCTTCTACCTAGATTGATTTCCTCCAATCAAACAAGTTTTATTAAGGGTAGAAGTATCATTGAGAATGTGTTGCTGACTCAGAAGATTGTTACTGATATTAGGAAGAAGGGTAAACCTATCAATGTTGTCATGAAACTTGATATGGCTAAAACTTATGAAGTATCTTGTTTTTTTTAATGAAATTTCTAAGAAAAAAAAAGTTTTTTTAGAAGTATTTTTTGATTTGATTTGGAGGTTCATATCAAATAACCGGTACTCAATTTTGGTTAATGGTTAATCACATGATTTTTTTTTTCACTCCACTAGGAGAGTAAAGTAAGGAGATCATTTGTCCCCTGCTTTATTCATTCTATCAGCAGAAGTGTTAAGCAAAGCTTTAAATTCCTTGTTTTGAAGATAGTCAATCTGTAGGATATGATTTACCTAAGTGGAGTGCTAAGTTAAATCTTTTTGTATATGCAGATGGCAATATTATATTTGCTTCTTCTAAAAGTGTACTTTAGAGAAATAGTATCAATTTTGTAGGAGTATGAGGTCCTATCAGGTCAGAAGGTCAATAAGGATAAGATTTTTTATTATCTATCTCAAAATACAAGAGCTGAGGTGATACAACTGGTGGAGAAATGCATAACTTTTGCTATATATAACTTTCCTTTGAAATATTTAGAGTGTCCCATAACTCATGCCAAAAATATGAAAGTTTATTATGTTGATCTTATTAAGAGAGTCAAGACAAAGCTCTAAGATTGACAACGAAATATGTTATCTTATGGTGGCAAAGAGGTTTTGACTACTAGTGTTCTACAAAGTGTTTCTATACATTTCTTTAAACTATAGTTCCTCCTATGTGTGTTGTTAAGGAACTACATATAACTTTTGCTAAATTCTTTTGGAGTAATAAGGTCACTGATAGGAGTAAATATTGGGTTGCTTCAAATAAAGTTCGTTTACCTAATCAGGAAGGAGGTGTAAGTTTTAAATCTATTTTTGATGTCTCACAAACAATATATGCTAAATTATGGTGGAGATTTAAAACTCAGAACTCTATATAAGCAAATTTTATGTGGAACAAGTTCTATTATAAGAAACAAACACCTTCCCTGGTGCAATGGAGAGGATGTTTCAACAGTGAAAACATATGTTACAAAATAGGTATTGCATTGAACAACACCTATGGTGGAAATCTAAAGGAGGATTAGTTTCTGTTTGATACGATAATTGAACAATGCTGAGTCCTTTTTACAATCAGCAATCAGAGGTCCTTTCTTGTTATCCAATAACAAGTATTGAAGTGTCTATGAAAAAGACATGATGAGATTATGAGGAAATGCAGAATAAGTTACCTGAACACATTATGAATCATGTTTGATATCACATGGATCATATTAGGCAATCTGAAATGGGGAATAAATCATTGCCGGACTAAGCTAAGTTTTGATAGCTTTTGAGTAAACAATGTATGGAAAATTGTGAGAAAAAAAGAAGAAGTTACAAATTATTTTAAGAAAATATGTATGCAAGGACTTGTTTTTTTAAAATATTTTTGACTGGAGAGTATGGACTAACAGGGTCCCTGTTTCAACAATGTTAACTTGTTGAAATCACAACATTTCTCAACTTCGTTCTTGTTGTACAATACCAATTAGAGAGACTACAGGACACATTTTTCTAAAGGTGAAATAGCTACCAATGTTTGAAATTATGTTTCAAATGCATCTGGTATCATTGACATTTTGATGTGGGTGAAACAAATCATGAAAAATTGTTGAAATGTTCATGGAAATTCTAGATAAAAAGAGATATTTCAAGCTATTTCTAATATTGTTTTATGATTTTTAAGGAAGAGGAGAAAGATATTATCACATGGTGAAGTTTAATCAGTAGAAAAGGTTTTGTGAGACATTAATAGTACTTTTAGAAACTTATTAGAGTAAAGATTCAATATATTGAGATCCCTAAAACTTGGCCCTATATGGTAGCTCTACTGGATGGTTATAGGTATAATTTTCCGTGCAAACTGGTTAAATGGTTTCCACCTCCAATTGGTTGGTAGAAATATAACACAGGTGGGGCTTCAAGAGGTAATCTAGGTTCTAATATTGCAACCTTTTGTGTAAGAAATAGTGATGGTGATCTAGTGGGTGCTAAAGGTTTGAAGCTTGATGATTTAACTAATTTGGTAGTTGAGGCTGTTGCAGTAAGAGAAGGCTTGCAATATTGATGGGAGAACAAATTTTTAAATGTCATTATTGAATTTGATTCATTGGCTTTGGTGAACATCACTAATGTAGTTCCAGAAGTCCCTTGGAGTGTGACCATGAAGGTTAATTTCATTAAAAGGCTTATGGAGATTATGTTAGTAAGAGTACAACACTCTTTGAGGGAGGGGAATACTCTTGCTGACTATTTTGCTAACTTAGTTTTTGATTTTGCAGGTACAATGGAATACAAGAATTTTCAAGAAGTTCCTGTTAAAAGCAAAAATAATTATCAATCTTGATAAGCTAAGTTTAGCAAACACGAGAATCAGACACTCTATTTCTACCATGTTCACATCTTAGACAGTCATATCCTTTGGTTTATATTGTTATTATGAATACTAATTTTGAGTTAAAATACCTAACCTATTAATGTACTTTGTGAAGTCTGAATTAATTTTTATTGATTAAATATCATGCATCTAGTGATAACTTTGAGGTGTTACATATGGTATGAAATCAAAACTCACAGGTCAATAGTAGGAAGTTTTATTTAATTTTGTTTAGTATTTATACACTCAATCACAAATATTACTAATTCTTTCTAGTTTTGAGATTCTTCTCTCAAAATGGTGGTATTAACCCATGTGGGTTTCAATTAATTAAAGATTAAAGTGTTAGCATAGATTCGTACCTCTTTGTCTTGAAGATTTCAGCATGATACATATTTAACAAGCATGAGCAGATGAAGCGTAATTGCCCTGAAGCATCTCGATTCCAACCTAAAAACGTTTAAAATTAGAGATCATTTCGAGGATTACAATGTCAATGGTAGTATCGATCTCCTTTAGGGATTCAACCAGTTGGAATTTAGATCTAAGAAATGATTCTAGTTAATGGTAAACACAATATTTGAAAGATATTTAGAAGTTCGAGATGCAACTGTGGTAACGAGGTGGAAGAAAGCAGATCTAAGCATCTACATGACCCTATTCACATGCAAAATCTTCCTCAATTACATTATATAATTATTATCAATAGCAAGGACACAAACAATAAAAAGAAGAGAAAACGATAGGCTCTTCGTCTACCAGTAGTGAAGTCGAAAAGGCTGATGAAGATCAAATGGTGGATGAACAACTTCATCAAGATAAAATTGCTTTATGTGCATATGTATTCCCTTGTTTCCTTTCAAATTTAAATAACTTGGGAATATAATATGTAATCCCTTTTGTAAAAAAATTACTTATGTTTATATACAACTCATAACTAAAGTACACTGTATGTATGCCATCAAATTTTGTAATCTTATCTTCATTATGTTTTCATACTATAAATTGGATACCATACAACTTTTGTAGTTCATAATATCATTTTGTTGGAATCCGGTGGAATACAACATATTTTTGTATGTTTTTTTGTCTGTATGCTTGTTAGTTTTGTATTTATGTCATCAAATTGTATTCATCTTCAGAAGCGGATACAAACTTAGTAGTTCATAATAGTATCTTTGCAGCTGATTGTGTAGAATACAACATAATTTTTATTTAGATACAATTTTTGTAGTACATAATATTATTTTGTGGGGACTACGTGGAATACAACATATTTTTTGTTATATTGCTTCTTATTTTGTATTTCTAACTGTATGTCATCAAAAGCTTTGTATTTCTATCCTCACAATGTATCTCGATATCTCTCTATTTAAATCTCAGTTTAAAAGTTTTAAAATGTTCTCTCCCATGATTTTCTCCTTTCTGTTATTAATTGTATTCTTCAAAATTAAACAAATGAAAAAGAAATACATAATCACCCCTATAACAAAAGAAAATATTGTCATTTTTAATAAATATTAAAAGTGTGGCTAAGGGGTCCTATTAAATGCTAAAATATTGACATTTTGAAGATTTCCCAAAAAAAAAACTAACTTATATTTTCAAGAATTAGTGTATCCTTTGAAGATTGAATCTATAACAATGTTATGTAACCTAACTCATTAATAATTGAGCTATGTGATACAATTAGGTTAAGCATAGGTTCAATAGTATTATGAATTCATGACATTAATAATGACTTTATAGTTCACCAGTCTTCCAGATCAAGTGACTCCTCGCTTTGCTTTTTGATTGTTGCATCAACAAAATCAAATGTCATTCTTTCTCTTAAGTCCTTCATCATGGATATAGCCTATTTTCATACATTTCTCTGTTCAATAAGACTTGTGTTATCACAATACTCAGATTGTCATTCGTAATGAGATCATATGGTGTAATAGTCTTTCTTTGATTCTGTAACATCTCAGATTTGGAAAAGAAGGAAAATACAATTTTTGGGTTGGTGTCAGTGTCTACAGATTCCATCTACGGACCTTAGATGCTTCTATGGACCATATATGACAACCGTAGGAAGTGAGATTTTTTTTTTTCAAAAATCAAGTCCCAGTACCCTTTTTACGATTCACCAAGACGGTCTGTCAACCTATGTACGAGTCGTAGGTAGGTCTCGTAGGTGAGTCCCAAACTTAGTGAAATTTTGAGGGTCAAAGTTGGGTTCTACGGTTGGTATATACGGTCCGTAAGAAGACCTACGAGACGTACATAGGTTCTGTCAAAAGTGATTAAAATTTGAAGTCCAGTAACCTATCTACGATCGAGTCCAGTAACCTATCTACGATCGAGTCCGACAGTTATTTTAAAGGGACTTTTGGGTCTTTTCCTAATTGTCTTAACCCAATACTATGTCGTTTTACCTTCTACACTAAGCCCTATATAAAGGTTTTAAACCCCCAAATTGCCCATTATAAATCATTCTCCAAAATTCCATAATTCCCTCCAAGTTCCTCCCTCAAATTTCTCTCTCTAAAGCTAAAGAAGAAGAATCTAGGGTTTCAAGATCAAGTCTCCAATAAATCATTTTTCTTGGGCTCAAAGAATCAAGATATGTTAGTATTCACCTATAGAGTCCTTTCCTCCATAGGGTTCTTAAATTCTCTAATTTTACAAAGCTAGATTACCCAATCAAAGGTAGGATTTTATTAAATGTTCATGGGTTCTTTTCAATCTTGATCAAATTGATTGTTTTCTCTCTATTTATGCATGAATTGAAGCAGTGTTTTAAAAGGCGGGAATGCGAGGCGGGGAGTTTTACTTAGTATAGGGTGAGACGTAAGCCTTGAGACGTGGGCGTAGACCCAATGGATCTTTAAATTTTTAATTTACAATATAGTATAGTAATATAATAATATAAAATTATAAAAAATACATCAAAGTTTGAAATAATTACAAACATGATTAATGAAACTCATAGAAAATAAAATTTCTAACATGATTATACAAGTATAAATAATCTAATATCTTAACTTTTTAATAATAAAAGAATAATTATTTCTAAAAATATTTTTTTTTTTATCATACTATACAATTCACCCCCCTAAAAGAAAATAATCAATAAAACTTACTAGTATAATAATAAAAACATCACTCCATCATGAATAAAAATAAAATTACTTTCAAATATCTAAATAAGATATGATAACTTTGAGACCAACGATAAGTAAAAAAGTAAAATTTCGTTACGTATTTTTAAAAGAAATGTTACGTAATGTATAATCACCTTCACAATGTTATCAAATAGTAAAGATGTGATACTACAACTTGTTATTTGAGTTACTCTCAATCTTCTTATCTCTATAGATTAAAATATTATGAAGTATCATTCATTTATTCAAGAATTATGAGGGTCAACAATGTTAACTAAAGATTTTAACGCATAATTTGTCTAAGACCTGTTAGGCGAGCTCCGAGCCTTGGGCGTGCTTAGGGCGTACAGCCGGACGCTTAGGTCGTAAGTCTTATAGAACTAAGCCCCACACTTGAGTCTCGGGGTGTTTTGCTAGAGTCCCACCTGAGGGCGAGTCCCAACAGAGTCTTTTAAAACACTGAATTGAAGTGACTACATGTTTTGGAGTTAAATTCATATGAACCCATGCATGACCCATGAATTTTAGACTATGAGCATATGATAAAGTTTATGAACTATGAGTTATAAATTTATGAAGGTATGCATGTCCTTTCTATGGAATTTATATGAATGATTGAGGTTGCTTTGAGAGTAAAGCATCAATTTTGTTAGTGTGAAAGGTTATTCTCACATGAAGGATTCATAGCTTGGATTGGTCACCTAACTGTGCCTTTCCATGGATAATAAGATGAATATGATTAATGACTATTCCGTGAGATTTATGCTTAGCACCAAGTGGACTAGCGGCGATTACCCATGTCCCATAACTATGTGCACCATAGGTTTGTGTTAGATATACATTACCTAGTGGATCCACGATAGCTCAAGTTTATGGTCTTACCTTGACAAGTAAGGACATCTCTTTTCGGTGTGGGATAGACACCGGATTCCATGTTATAGCTCACATGTTCTATGTCGGTTAATGACAAATGCTGACACCCAATTTTGACCCTATGCAATTCGAGTCAACTATCGAGCTTCTTCAATTTCAAACAATTTGAAATAATCGTCTTTGAAAAATCTTTAAAAAAATATACATTTTAAAATCTCTTTCTGTTTAGTTTTGGTTAGTATTTTTCAGAAATAATTATATAATTTTACATGTTGGTTTATGTAATTTTCGTCTTTTATATAAATATTTAATAAATAGCCTAAAAATAATGTTTATCATAATTACGCATTAGTTAATTTTATAATTTTGTATAATTAGTTCTCTATTTTAAAGCAATAAATAAGTTTTGATAATTATTTTATCTTGTTTAAATTACGAAGCTCAAATAATTAATCGATAATTGTTCATCTTATTTTAATTTTGTCCAATTTTGTTAATTGACTCAAATTGATTAGACCTAACTCAAATTGGTTAAATTAGCAACTAAATGGCCAATTTTTAAATAAAATGGACTATCCTTTTGATTTATATACTCTCCCACACTCTCTCTCTTTTCCCTTTTTCCAGCCCTCACATAAGCTCCTCTCCCCTTTCTTCTTCCTCCAAAACGCAAAAGTCAATACCAAGAACTCTAATTTCTTCATCCAACTACTCCACCCATCACCATTGACAATCCCTCCCTCCATATTCAAATATTGCAGACCTCGAGCTTGATTTGTTGACTTTGGATTAGATAAAAATCTCACCCAAATCTGATGCAAATCGAAGCTATGACATCAAGTCCGGATTTTTAGGGGTATGTTTTTCTCCATTATTTTCAATGAATCTCTCAAACGGCTATTTGAATTCAAATCTCTATTTTTGCTATAAATAGATGGTATTGGTGCCATTTAGGAGATAGAGGAAAATCACAGTGATATAGGTTCATAAGAAGAATTTTGATTTCTATAGTTGCTAAGTTAAGAATTTCGAATCTCGACTCTTCGTCTTAAGCTCTGTATTCTTTGTCATCGGAAGCTTTCGTCGGAGTTCTTTTCACGTGGTGGTGAAATAGTTCTTTTCAACTCATCGTCTCAAGTTCGCTGCCCATAACCAGGTAATCTGCTTCCGCTATCTCTGTAAATTCCCGATTTTGCTTTGTGTTTGTTTTAAGTATTTTAGTTGTTCGGATTTAGTCACTGCTTAACATGCAGATTGATGGGTAAATGCCATATAGCTTTCTCTCTCTCTTTTTTTTTTTTTTTAGACTTTTCCAGCTCATATTTATTTCGTGTTGCTTGTTAGAATTCAGCTTTTGAGTAGTGCATTCTAGTTTCGTTTCCTGCATTCTGTTTGCTCAAGGTGTTTCCAGATTTTTATGAACTTGTTGATACCTCGTAAATGTTGAGACATTTTTTTGAAAATATTTTAAACTTGTGGACTCCTTCTCCATTCTATTTGTTTGAATCAGTAGACCTTTAAACTCATGTTTGCTCCCTTCCTTGCGAGTCCTCTGTTCTGTGGATAACATGATTTTTGTTATTCTATTACATTGCTTTAGATTCATACATGCATTTGACTACATTACTTTATTATCATTCTTTCTTTTGACAAAAAAGTAAAAAGTAAAGTTAAGTGTCAATCATTGGAAGTGAGAAATAATATTTGTATTGTTTTGTCTGCTACTGCCAAAGGGTGTTCTTCCATGATATGTGTTAATTGTCAAGATAATAGTTTAGTCACATGAATTTAAGTGTTACGTGTATAGCAATGAGAGTTTAAGAGTTAAGAAATTTAATCAATTTAAATAAGAATTAGCATAATTGTGAAGTTGGCTATAATAATTCTTATTATTTTTTTACTAGTATTATTATTTTTAAAACATTCCTTATTAAATTGATAGTTTAGTCATTGTTGGGTTCCATTTATTTGTTTAGAAAGACTTGCATTTTTTTTTCTTTATTTATTTACATTTTTGAGTCTAGCATGCCACTAACCATTTAGTTGAAGATTGGAATTTAATATGTCATATGTTCAATTTTCCTTGAATTTTAATTCTACTATAAGTTAAGTATTAATTTTTCTTCCATGTTTACCTTGCATGAACCCCTCCTTGGTTTGAGTCCATTCGACTCCCTTCTATCTCTTTCCTTTGCATTTCGGATGTGCTATGGAGTTCCGAACTCAGCACTATCGAGTTGAACTCATCATTTCAAGAAATTGGAAGCTGAAACAGGTCTCGGAAAGCAGAAAAATGGGTTGTATACATTTGATATACACTGATATACATCAGGGGTATACAAAAAGGGGAATTGAGCCAAAAGCTCAAATCAGCAACGAGTTTGACCCAAAAAAAAAGGGGCCCAAATTTATCTTCTCCTTTATTCTCCTAGATTATTTAATTGTGATTACTTATTGTTAGTTTTTTTTTTAACTCTAACTTTAAATAACTTAATTGAACTCCCCAAGGATGAACTATTTTCTTTGTGTTGGTTTTCTTTGTGTTGGTTTACTTTAATAAATTTTATTTTATCAACTCTTGCACCCTTATTTACTTATTCAAATGCTTTCTATTTAAAACTTTCACTACTTTAAAATGATTTCTTGGTTTATCAACTAAATTGGTGTAAATTATTTTTAAAATGATTCAAACAAATGCTAATTAATCTAGTTTTGTTAAAATTCTAATCACTTGCAATTTAAGTCAAATATTTCAATTAATATCATCTTTTTCTTAAAAATTAAAAAATTATTCTTTGTTTAATTATTTTCTCAAGTTGATCATTTTTCTAAAAATAGTCAAAATATATTTAATCTAAGTCGTAGGATAACCGCTGTTAGCAGGCGCTTCAAGTGCCTTAAAAACCTTCTTGAAGTGTAAATAAGAACCTCTTATCCATTTTCTCTAAATTTTTAAAGGTTTATCTGTTAATGCCTTTTTAAATTAAGTTTTTTTAATTTCTTTAAAAATTAAGTGGCGACTCTTTTCTAAGTATTTTTCTTAAATTGTTTTATACTTAGAACATTTCAAAAAAGTGATTTTTCTAAAGATAGTAAAATTACGGCATAGCAACAAACTTCCCACAATAACGAACTAAGGTTACTTTCTAAAAGTGTCTCACATGTGTTTTAAAGATGTTTAGCTTACATTGACCATTTATGATTACGATTAGTGTTTTCTAGCATGTTATTTATGATTTAGCTTGGTCATTACATGTCATGTAAAGTCCCTTTTAGCATGATTTCATAACTCTTATACATTGCTATCATACATAGTATATTCCATGTACTAACACATACTTGTGCCTACATTGTTTCACTAATGTAGGGTCCGACGCTCCTATTCCGCACACTCGTGGCTAGTTGATCCTTTTGAGCTTTTGAAGATTTGTGACTCCTCATGTTCTGATGACTGAAAATCTTTTATTGCTTTATGTCATTTTTGTTCCAGACTTGCATGAGATGTATGTGTTACGTCCCAATCACTTTCCTGATGATGTACTAGATGGCTTTGAGACTTATGTTAGACTTCCGCTTTTGTCAACTCTTTATGTTATAAGACTGCTCTTTGCATTCTTTAAATTCTATTATCTTGTATGATGTATGCTAAGTGGCTTGTGTAGGGCCTCTCGGGGTCCTATACGCTATGTTACACTCAGAGTACTCTTTGGATCGTGACATATTCTTTTCTTCTTCGACAAAAATCCTCTTTCCATTATCTTTGGTTGTCTTGCTGCCATTTCCTTCCATTGTCTCTCTAATGCCTTTTGTGTAATGCTCCATTTCTTTTTATTTTTTAAAATTGTGAAGTGACCATTTTGCCATTTTCCGTAGTGTTTCCATGCTTAGTTTGTGTTTTGGGAATAATGGTGTGGTCCCTGATGTGATGAGGTGTTTTTTTGGTGGTTTGACCTCTCTTGAGTTGAGAATTCCTTATAGGGTTGACTTCGAACAACATTTTGAGTTTTGAGAGTCGGATGGGAATTCCGTCAGTTCCATCACGTCCGGAAGGTCGAGTTTGAATTGGTAGAGTGGTTGGTAAGGTTTTTGAAGCCTTAGGTTGAGAGTTGGGTGTTTAAGCGAGAAATTGAGTTTTACGCCCAAATAGAGGTTCATGAGGGTATTTCTGTCAAAACAAACTTTTTAGTAAAATCTAACAATTCCATTGAGTCAAAAAATGTTGAATTTAGTGGAATAGCATATTTGGTTTATTTTTATCAAATTCTGAATGAATTTCGATAATCTGTTCGGAGACTTTAATTACGTTATGAAAATAATTTTGCTGATGTTGACCACGGTCAACAGGTAGTCAACACGGTCAAACAATCTTTTTAATGGCTAAAATCAACTCCTTTCTTTCATTTCACTTTCTTTTCCATTTTTTTTCATATTGGGAGCTTGGGAGGGAGACTTTAGAAGCATTTTCTTAAGAAAAACATGCGTGAGTATGTAACATCTCGCAACTAGAAAGAACTAGAAGGAAGTCTAAAATATGGAAATAGTTATTTTTGGAAAGTATAAGGAAATCTGGAAAATTTTAAGCAAGTTATAGTGAGTTTTTGGTCAACTTCTAACAATCATAATTCCTAGCTCAGGATGAGTTAGGTGTTATTCTAGATATGGTTGGAAAGCCCTTGGAATGATCTTTCCAACGCCGCCAAGTTTGCGCGATTCCGAGTTCATATGAGTGAGTTATTCCCTTTTGAAGTTGGGCTGTCGGATTAAGGAAATGTCCAATCCGGAATTTTAAGGGGTATTTTAGTCTTTTTATTGCCCTATTATTTTAATCTGTTTTTAGGAGTTTAATATGGGTCAAATAAGATTTTAGTTAGTTTTAGAATTTGGGATTTCATGCTAGGGCTAAAGAGAAAGGAGAAGAGAAAAGGGCAAATTCATCAAGATCGATCAAGAAAGTAAGTGTTTCGCCAAGGATTTACTTCTATCAGGTATGTGAGGCTCTCATAACGTTGGGATCGTTCTCCCACGTGCCAAGCATATTAATTTCAGTTTGGATTCGTCCTAAAAGCATTTGAATATTGATGATCTTGATACCTATTCTTGAATTCATATAATGTTCTTGAATTTGACTGAGTTGGGAAGTTTCTGAGTTCATTACGTCGCATTATAGGGTCGTTTCGAGTTAGGTTCTTAGGTACATTTTTTGGGTATCTGCATGTAAAAGTAATTTGAGAAAAAGAACCGAGTTTGGGTGAATTGGGATTGGAAAACGAAGAAGAAATTTCGTCGGACGAAATTAGAGGGTGGCTGCGCGTCGTGCGCCTAGTGCCCAGATTTGAATATTTCAGCTTCACGTCGCGGAGCTGACACGTGGTGTTCTACCTCAAAAGACATTTTTGGAACCAAAATTAAATTACGACTCCGCATCGCGAACCCACCTTCAAATATTGATTTTCGGTCTTTTCTCATGTTTAATTATCTAGAATCATTCCTAAACATCATGAGATCTTTCTAGTCACAAATCTTAATCCTTGAATCTATAATTCAATTCAAGGATCAGTTAAGAGTCAAGTCAAGAGCAGTTAAGGTCAAAGTAGAGAAGTCAAGAGTCAAGTTAAGATAAGTTCTTAAAGTTTTCCATGAGTCTTTCACAAATGTTTTACCTTTGTTTTAAGACTTAAGTTTTGAGTTCAGTAAAGATGTGTAGTTGAAGTTCTTTTCTTCAAAGAAGTATATGAGGACTATGTATTCCCAAAGAGATTTAAAAATGTTTTCACATTTAAATAAGAACGGAAACTGAGATTTCCAAAGAGCCTTCGGGCTAGTTTTCAGAAAAGAGTAATAGCTTTCTAAATGAAGCAAGAAGGGAAACTGAGATTTCCAAGATAACCTTTGAGCTAAGTTTTTGAGCACTAATCTCAAATCACAGAAGAAGTATGTTTTTTTAAAAAAAATAAGAGCTAGTATATTTTGGGAGTAGTATTGAGCACCGAATTGGGGGTGAGCATGAGTTCAGATAACTCACGTCTCCATAAAACCATGTAGCCACCATGGGTAGAAAAGGGTCATACGTTTTAGATGAACCCTTTTTACAATAGACTAGTGGATCCACTTAGTAGTTCAGGTCCTATACCTTTGGCTGAGTATAGGATGCGCTGACAGCGTGAGGTAGATCGCTATATCATCACTATAACTTTTATGTGATGGTTGTCGGTTAGAGAAACTCCCACATAAGTAATTGTATTTTTATATACATCAGTTTATTGTATTTTTACATACATTTCAGAGGTATGTTGTATCCTTGTATATACATAGAGTTGACATCATGTTTTTAAATAGCTTTTTTTTTTATATTGCACTTGTTTTAAACTGCTTTATATCGAAATGAGTTCAGTAAAGTATTCATGAGTTGAGAAGAGCCAAGGTAAGTGATTTTTTTCAGATTCCCTTTCAAGCCTATGTTGTTTTAGCATTCCAACTCGCATACTCGTACATTCAATGTACTGATGCCAGTTGGCCTGCATCGTCTCATGATGCAGACACAGGTAACTAGGATCGGCATTTCAGCGCACCGTTGATCCAGTGAGCAGTTCAGAGTCAGTCGGTGAGCCTCCTTGCATTCCGTATGACTCTTTTATTCGCTTTTTAGTTTAGTTCATTAGGATGTTGTGGGGTTTGTCCCAACATCCATCTCAGTTGTTTTAGAGGCTTCATAGACAGTTAGTAGTTCAGTTGTCTTTACATTATCATTCAGATGTTGTTTAAAGACTGAGTTGCCATTTTGGCAAAACTATTATTTCTTAAGTTATGCATGAGTTATATTTTCTTATGTTTAAGTCTTCCGTTGAGTAAGTATGCCAGGCCAAGGGTTCGCTTGGGGCCAACAATGGTTCTCAAGTGCCAGCCACGTCCGGGGTGTAGTCTCGGGGTGTGACAGAGTAAGCCCCTTTATCGATTTTATATCATTTTCTTCAAATTTCATCTTCCAAAATATTAAAAATCAAGATTTCGAATGTGGGTCTTGGGGCTTTTTTTCCCAAAATTGAAGAATGAGTAATTTCTTGATTTGGAGCTCGATTCTTGCTTGTTTTTAATGGGATTTTCAAGCACGAAATCCTCTTAACTTGTAGAACTTGATTTTCAACTAAAAGTATGTTTTTGGTCCTTTAATTTTCAAAGTAATTTTTGGACTATTTTACACCCGATTTCAAATCTTATCAATATGCATGGGTATCAGGACTCCTTTTAATGAACTCTTTCCATTCTTAATAGTTTAGTATCGTTCTGATTAACGTGTGGTTGAGGATTTACTCTGATAGAGTTGTTCGGGTGAAATTATGGCCTTGAGGTAGGCTTAATTATTCCTATTTTAGACTGAGATGAGTAATTAACATATTCTTAGGAAGTCAACTATGAAATGAGTGGTAATATGTCTTTTAGAAGTTGGTAAGTGTTGATCTCCCTGTTTTAATTCGTATGATGCCTTATTGTGATGTTTAACCTGTGTGGATTAAATTTTATGGGAAGTCTGTGATATTTGAGTAATTGCCCGAGCGAGGGGCTGTGACTTATCTTATTTTTGACATTGAGATGCCCAAATTAGGGGGTTGAGTTGATTTCTGAACATCTTAAAATGAAAGAAGTGATTTCTATAGTGATAAACATTGATTTCAAATGTATTCCTCCACTATCCCTAACATTTGAGAAAATATTTCATGACTTGTTGAATTTGGGAACTTGTTACTAGTAACAACCTTTGATGAACTGAGTATGCCTTGTGTTGTATATGTTGTGATGCATTCATCCTCATGCAACATATCATTGTTCATGGAAACACGAGAAAGTGGAGAAGTACTATCTTTTTGAGAAAGAAAATGTGGCAACTTACTTATATCCTTGACCACGCTGAGGTGGCAAGTTGATGAGACATTGAGATATTGAGATTGATATATGGACTGCGAGTCCCTCATGAGTCCTTTTGTAGAAGCTTGAGGCTCGACAAGGTGTATACGACAGGTTGTGCGACGACCTTGGTACTAGTACCACCACATCATCTCATCATTTCATCATCTCACTGCATCGTATTGGCCAATTTTGTTGTGTTGTGTTACTTGTTTATGTGCTGATTTAATTATTATCTTTCCTCTTATTTTTCTACTTTATTCGCGCGCGTTCTATATAAAGTGGCGACACTAATGCTGGAATGGAACTTTTCTACGTGCAGGTGGAAACGTTTTATGTTTATTTCTTAAGTCTGTTTAGTTGCTTATACTCAGTTGGTCCAACCTACTGAGTAAATGTGGATTGTTCTCACCCCTTAATTCTGTTATCCCTTTGATGCATATCCTATTCAAGGTGAGCCTCGTATCAGTTGATTGGATCCAACAGAGTTCTGTTTTGGAGTTGTGGTGAGATCTTGCTTTCGGGATCGCCATTAGTCTCCATCACTCATTTAAAGTCTTTATCTTACTTTTCGAAGACTTGAGATGTAGTTCAGATTCTAGAAATGTATTAGATGCTCTTTATACTTATACTACTTGCCAGAGTTGACTGCTGGCACAACAGGGTGGTGCCTTACCGCACCACAGGAGGATGCGTGGTGGTGCTTTAGGATTCAAATGTACTGCGTCCAAGATCAGAATGAGCTTCCCGGCGGACCATTGTCGTCCCATTAATTTGCTTTCGTAGTCTCTTACATATTCTAAATTAATAGATTCCTGTGAGAGGGTTGAAAAAGAAGCTCGAATGAAGTGACAAGGTGGATGTAATTTAACTCGACCTACATGGAGAGGGAATTTTTTTAATTATGTTCCCGGTTCTCGGCTCTCTCTTTCCCTGTATCCCGTGCTTAGGGAATATATGCATATCTTTCTCCCGGCTTACTACGATTTCCAAGTGGGAATAAAGTTGTACTCTAACAGGCTTCGAAAAACTTCAAGATCACTGAGTTTCTCGGGAATCGAGGGGTTAAGCGCCTAATCAGGTCCCCTCCTGGTTGTTTTTCTATCACATGGCCTGAATTCCCTTCGGGTGTCTCGTATGTGTGATTATTTTGACTTACACACCATTTTTGAGGTTCTCGAGATATGTGTCATCATGACTTCAACTTTTGGGTAGTGACATTTTATTTCCCCTTTGTCATGACTTCGATATCATATAAAAGGAATAATGCAAATATGAAGAACAAAAAACAAACTTTTGTAAGAAATTTTCTCTTCTTTCTAATTTAATATTCACGATATCATCTACTTTTAAACAATCCATAGCCGCTCTACTGTCATGTCCCGCTAGTTCATTATTCAGATTCGACACTAGAATAGGAAAGGAGAATCTAGAATTGAGGAGAGGCTTATGGAGAACTCTAGAACCCTCTAGAATTTGTAGAGAATTCTAGAATGGGACAAAAGTGTAAATATTGTAGGGACTTGCCAAGTAATTTTTATTTTCACTTTTTCCCCTAGGTTGTAGTATAAATAGATGAGACATTCATTTGTAAGGCACCAACCAAATTGTAAGCAATCTTCCAAGCAATACAAAGTCTTCTTCCAAAACTCTCAAAGTCTTTCTTGCATTCTCTTAGCGATCTTAAATCAAAAGTCTTACTTGAGCTTACAAGATTTGGAAAGATTAGTGAGTAAGTTATCAAGTGCCGCACGGAGATTTAGTGAGACTCTAAGTCCGTGACAACGTGGTATCAGAGCCAGGTTTGCTACTAAGGGAATGGCTAATGAAGGAGACGTAAACACCGCTAGCACCACCAATGTTAGGCTGGATGGTGGAAAGAAGAACCACAAGGAAAATAAGCACCATAAAAGTAGTGAGGAGATACTTCTCGACTCGACACCAAGCGAGACGCTAACATCTCACCCACCTTTGACCACCGAAGCAAGTGATGATGAACTTGGCAAGGAGGCTATTGACGTCACTGCCGGAGAGGAAAGGATCGCAAGGGTTGAAATGGTGAGGCAGGTCGTGGAGATCTTAGGCTGACATTTGAACGCGGTCGATGGAAAGTTCAAGACTCTCAAGGACTTCACCCTTGAGGAGACCGACAACATCCACAAGAAGTTGGAGGGACGCTAGCGTGCCGAGTTCGAGATAAAGGAGACTATCATTTTCTTGGAGTGCAGGTTCATGGATGCACTAAGTACAATTGAATCCATGAGAGCCAAGATGAAGGCACTCAAAGAGGGTGTGGAAGCTGGAGGATCTACATCATCCGACCGAGATAGGGAGGCCAGGGTCGAGGCTCCCAAGCCACCTATATTCAAAGGCGTCTGTGACGCCCAAGAGGTGGAGAACATCTTATGATACTTGGAGAATTACTTCAAGTGTAGTCGGGTGAGGATCAATGAAAACATGATCAACACTGCCGTGTTGTATCTTTCGGAGATGGCCATGCTATGGTGGAGACGTAAGAAGTCCAAGATAGGGAAGGGGTTGTGCACCATCAACACTTGAGAACAATTTCGAGAAGATTTCAAGAAGGCCTTCTTCCCTAACAACGTCATCTATGAAGTTAAATACAAGTTTAGGGAATTTATGCAAACATGTAGCATTTAGGAGTATGTGAAGGAGTTCACCACCCTCATGGACGAAGACATGTTGTTCCACTTCATGGATGGATTGCAAAATTGGGCCAAGACGGAGTTGGAGCGGCGACAAGTCAAGACCATTGATGAGGCCATCATACAAGCCGAAGCTTTGACCGACTTCAAGCATGACAGGCATGACAAGGCAAAGGTGAAGGACACAGGGACTAGTAATGCTAAAGGTGGGAGAGATCGTGGACGAGGCAAGGAGCAACAAACACACCCTAAGTAGCACGACTCTTACAAGTCGGATGGCTAGTGGTTCGGGCGCCAGAACTACACGGAATGAAATGCGTAGGCCACCAAAGGATATGGTTGCTACATATGCGGTGGACCGCATAGCTATGCCAATTGCCCTGGTATGAAGAACCTTGGTGCCATCCTACGCGAGTGGAAGGAGAAGGACACACCAGAGCAAGGACAAGATGCGGGCACGATGCAACTAGGCATGGTGGGACTATGCGGGGCTATAATCAAACAGAAGGAGAAGTCGGGAGATTATAGCACGCAATATGTAGACATCTCCATCAATGGACGACCAACTTGTGCCATGGTAGACTCCGGGGCCGAAGCCAATATTATGACCAGGACGACGGTAGCGACGTTAGGGCTAAGTTACAATCCAAGCAACAACCGCCTCAAAACCATCAATGCACCACCGACTCCCGTGTACAGAGTCGCCCAAGGAGTGAGCATCACGTTGGGAAAGTGGCAAGGTAAGACCAACTTTATCGTATCTTATTTAGATATCTTTGACATCATTCTTGGGCAAGAGTTCTTCCAAAGGTGCCATACGATGATCGATCCCTACCTCTAGCAACTCATGGTCATGGAGTGGAAAGGTTCATGCATGGTACCTTTAGTCAAGGTACCAAAGAAGAAAGGACATGCCCAATTGTCGGCCATACAGATCATGAAGGGATTCAAGAAAGGGGAGTCGACGTTCATAGCCTCCATTGCAAGTTCAGGAGAAGATAATGGTGCTAAGGAGCTATTGCCATCGGTCATTGAGAAGGTTCTTGAAGAGAACAAGAACGTGATGCCAGACGAGCTGCCAAAGACTCTACCTCCTAAACGCGAGGTAGATCACAAAATTGAGTTGGAGGTTGATCCAAGCCACTTGCGCATGCACCCTATCGCATGGCTCCACCCGAGTTAAAGGAGTTAAGGAAACAACTGAAGGAGCTCCTCAAGACTGGTCACATTCGCCCATTCAAATCACCTTATGGCACACCGATTCTATCCTGAAAAATAAAGGATGGGTCATTATGACTATGCATCGAGTACCAGACTCTTACCAATGTAACAATTAAGTATAAGTACCCTATCCTGCTTATGGCCAATTTCTTTGATAGGCTTGCACAGGCCAAGTACTTAACCAAGGTAGAGATCTGGAAGGGCTACTACCAGGTGCGTATTGCGGAGGGAGATGAGCCAAAGATAGCGTGCGTGATGAGATACGGAGCCTACGAGTGGTTGGTGATGCCCTTCGGTTTAACCAACGCACCTGCCACCTTTTGCACGTTGATGAATAAGATTTTTCATCCCTATTTAGATCAGTTCGTGGTAGTATACTTGGATGACATAGTCATCTACGGTAACACCTTGGAGGAGCATATGGAGCACTTGAAGAAGGTTTTCCAAGTCTTAAGGGAAAACCAACTATACATCAAGCGGGATAAATGTGAGTTCGCTTAACACGAGGAACACTTCTTGGGCCATATCATCAGCCAGGGCAAACTACAAATGGACGAGGCTAAGATCTGGGTAATCCAAAAGTGGGAAGCGCCCACAAAGGTGACCGAGTTGAGATCTTTCCTTGGACTTGCGAACTACTAACGTAGGTTGATAAGTGGCTACTCCGCTAAAGCTACTCTACTGACCGAATTATTGAAGAAGAAGAATAAGCCGTGGTTTTGGAGTGAGGAGTGGAAAAAGGCGTTCGAGAGTCTCAAGGCCGAAGTGATAGAAGAGCCGATCTTGACGTTGCCCGACTTTTCAAAGACATTTGAGGTACATACGGATGCCTCAAATTTTGCCATTGGGGGAGTCCTAATGCAAGATAGGCACCCAATAGCATTTGAGAGCCGCAAACTTAATGAGACCGAATGGCGCTATACGGTGCAGGAGAAAGAGATGACGACCATTGTACATTGCCTACGCACGTGGAGACATTACTTACTAGCTCCAAATTCGTGGTCAAGACGGACAATGTGGCCACTAGCTACTTCTACTCACAAAAGAAGATCGCCCTGAAGTAAGCTAGGTGACAAGATTTTCTAGCTAAATTTGACTACGTCTTGAAGTACAAGCCAGTAAGGGGCAATGTAGTGGCCCACACACTGAGTAGGAAAGCCGAGCTTGCTTCCAGCACTACAGCCCATTGTGATATTCAAGATGCGATCAAGGATGGTATGCAACACTATCCGGAGGCCAAGAAGCTTATGGAGTTAGCCGCCCACGGCAAGACAAGGCGCTTTTGGGTGGAAGATGGCCTTTTGCTCACTTCTGGTCGGAGGGTCTTTGTACCCAAGTTCGAGTCTATTAGGCGGCAAATTATTAAGGAAAGCCATAATACACCGTAGGCTGGGCATCTGAGGCAGCGACGTATGATGACATTGATCGAGGCAATCTATTATTGGCCACGCATGCGGGAAGACATAGAGTGCTATGTGCAAATATATTGTCTGGTGTGCCGCAAGACAAGGTGGAACAAAGGCAATCGGGAGGGCTATGTGAGCCACTACTAATTTCATGTATCATGACACTTCTTCCAATTCTAAGTGCCAACGATCGTTAGTCAGTAATATAACCCAACTATGTGAGTTGGGGTCGAATCCCACATGAAGTGGTACGTGTTTGAGAATCAAGAGCCAAGTACGAATATGTTCAAGTCAATCATAGGTAAAGACATTTACGAATAGAAGCATAGTTCAAATTAAAGGTGACACAAGTGTCAAATAATAGGGGTTTTGTTATTGTAATTATCAACTACAACAGCAAATAACACGAATAAACAAGTAGATAGACGGGTTCTTGGGATGTGATTTGATTATAGGCTAAGGTAGACAAATGGGTAATTGCAACTGATAGTAAATAGTTGTAAATCAGTGATTAAGCTATACTTTAGTGAGGATAAATTTTCTCTTGAACAATTTACCCATAATCGAATTGGTTTCTCTCAAACACCAATAAACAGCAATTAAGAACAGCCTACGCTTTAGCCATTCACTCTTTCGAGTTGAATGTGTGGAAAAGGGTTTATGATTCACTCTCTCGAGCTGAACCCATGACAACCCAATACCCATAGACCATCAAATCAGTAATCTTGGTTTTAAAACCTCTCTCTCTAGCAAGCCAAAAACACGAAGGTAGAGTTGCATTGGAACTACAACCCTTTAAATTAGACCACAATTATTGAATGAAATCACTTTTAAACAATATTTAAACTATCAATTAACAATACCTAGCAGCTAAATCAACCCATAGTCACATAATCACACCCTAAGAATTGGGTTTTAGCTAGACATCATAAAAAGATAGAAATCGTTACCAAATTGTGTTTCCATCAACTGTGTACGATTAATTTTGTCTTTACAAAGGTCCAAATTAAAGAATCTTCAATACCCACTTTCAAAATTGGCTTGGCACACTGGAACATTAGGCAAGATCATGGCCATTCGGCGACTTGCCCAATGGGTTAGGTGATCATCAAGCCTTTTTTTCTTCATTCTTTCAGTTGCTTTGTTCCTTTTTACTTATTAGTGTCCATGCTTTGTTCCTCAATCTAAATACTTGAAAAATCAAGGATTTACATAAGTTATTGGTACAAAATATGCATTTGAGAACACTAACTCTATTAAAATAAAGCCTTAAAGGAGTCCAATTCTTGGACTCATCAACACCCCCAACTTAAGCTTTTGCTTGTCCTCAAGTAAAACTCAAGTACATCAGCTCAAAAAGGATGTCTCAAATAGTGCTATATATATCTCAACCATGAATGCACACAAAAAGACTAACTCCACTGGGCCCTAGCATGAGTGGGCGGACCTAAAGAGGTATAATGTCAAAGTGTTTCACACTCTTCAAAGTTGCCTAAGATCATATTAAGAGATTGCATCACTTAGTCAACCGGACCAACGGGGCAAATTCTAGGTGTCATCACACATGGGTCACGGTAAGCTCATCACACACAAGACATTGACACCAATGAGAAACAAGACTCCACATTTTTGCTAGTGTGCAATGTTCATCACAAGAGGCTCAATTTGATACTTGGCTAGTCACAACGAGATGCAAAAAGTTCACATATTATCTATGCAACTTCATTTGGCCTCATCGTAGCCGCACATTTATTTTTGTTCGATTATGAGCACTATTCAAGTCATCGATATTGATCAAGACCGATACTCAAATTTGCTAGAGAGCAGTCACATTTAAACACAAACAAGAGGTGTCACAAATTTTTCGGATGGGTCCAAAAATTATTTACAATTAAAACAAGGAGCCACAAGCTCAATCATCCAAAAAAACAGTATCAATACAGTTATAGCTTAAAAACCAAAATATATAGACATAACAATAGTCACAAAAGGTGGGCCTCACCCTACCACAAATAAAAACCATTTGTCCTCAAATGCAAGCAAAATAATATCCAAAAGTCAAAAAGTAAGACAGAGAGGGAGGTGAAGGAAATCTTGGCTACGCAGTCGCTCCGTCTTTTTGGGCATTAGTGCCCGGTGTAGTGCTCTGAACTTGGGCATCAGTGCCCGGAGTCACATCAGAAGTACTAACTCCACTGGGCCCATCCATGGCGGTGTCTTTCAAAGACGTCTGGCGCGCAGTCTCGTACATGGCATCCTCTAGATCAGCCAGATTATCATAAACCTCATCATCATGCACCTTTATCTGCTCCTCATCGGTCTCTGCCTCTAAGTCATCAACTGTTGTGCCATCCCTATGTACATCTCCGGTGGTAGCCGGAGGAATCTCAGAAGTCTCTGGGGCATCAACATCATCGGCGGCCTCCAGTAGTGAAGTGAAGTCAGTAGACTTTAAATAGTCCACATCCTTCCTCAGATCAGCCACCTCAGCTCTCAAAGTCGTCACCTCAGAAGACTCTCCATGTCTACTCTTACAAGCTGTGACTCTCACAGTCAACTCATCAACAGAAGTCTGGAGGGATGTAAGTACATCAAGGATGACATTTTTGATCATCAAAAGAATGGATCTCTCAAGTCGGGTCGCTCTCACATCAGTTGAATGGGCCAAGTGCCCCATCTTCAGGATCATGGCCTGAGTGATCTTGGCAGGCTGGGAGGTGGAAGCACCTGGGGCATGTGAAAAAGAGGAAGGTGCAGATGTACCTGAAGTCTCGGAGGCTGGAGTAGGCAAAAATGCCTCTGCAGGTATCGAATCAATATCCACCTCCAGGGATGTGTCTACCGAAGCTTCCCTCCTCCCGTTGGCCTCCTCTCGAGTGTACTTGGCCTCAATGCGCCGAATGTCAATGGAGGAAGACAGGGTAACCTCAATATCTCTCATATCATCCTCGGGGACTCCCCCTTCATTGATTGTGATATCCCGTGCTCTTTTTCGGGGTGACATGTCGATGTTTGTCCTTACCATGTCTGCAAAACATCGGGAAAAAGTTAAAATCAATTCAATCAAAAACTTAGAAAAATAGTTGCAGACAGACTCGCCGAATCTCTTTGGCGAGATAGATCGGGCTCTCCGAAAGTATTGGCTCCAAAAATCACAGAAAATATTGGCATGTCAGCGATGGAAGGGCCTTTCGGCGAGCAAGGATTACCCCGCCGAAAGTTACAGTGCAATATAGGGTCAGGGTGCAAACAAAGGGCGATTAAGAAAGATTTTCGGTGAGTCGCCAAGTGCATTCGACGACCTTAGGCTTCTCGCCAAAAGTTACAGAACCAAATTTCACATTCAGCATGAAATTAAAGGCGATATGGGGAATTTTGGCGAACCACCAAGTGGTTTGACGAGGTCGACCCAGCTCACCAAACGACCCAACATGCTTACTTTCAACCCAACTTTGCAAATTCAACCTCGCAACCCCTCGAAAGCAAAATCAAAACATGCACTTATCAAATTAGACTAAGACGCATTACTCCCATGCCCCCGGGATACTCAGACTTCTCCCGGTTTGGCCAAATTTGGCCATTTGATGACTTTTGCCCTTAAGAATGACGTCACCCGCTCTATCATTGGGCAAAAAACGTCATTTGGCACAAATTTCAGGTTACTTAGACTTCACCCGACTAGATCCAACAACATGCAAGTACAACCCCACAATTTTAAACCAATTTTAAGGCACAAAATCACAGGTGTTTACCAATAAAGGCATTACGGGCAAAATTATCGAATTAACACATGCACACAAATGCAATTATGATCAGAGAGGCCTAGCACACATCACTAAGATAAAATCATTGCAAATGAGTACAATTTGCTAAAAATAAACTCGGGGTTCGGAAAACCAATCTTAGATGCCGATTAACCAAGATTTGAAAGCTAGGCGACAAATAAATCCACTCCGAACACAAGTTCGACGACTAAAACACTCTAAAATGAAAAAAGTACGGGAAATATCATGCGGGTGTGAGTTTGGGAAGTTTAAAAGTGAGGGAAAGTGAAAGAGTTTGAAAGTTTAAACCTTTGGCCTTTAAAAACCGTCCAGTTCTTTCCCATTCGGCGACATTAGTTTTGCTCGCTGACGCACTCGGCGACACGCCGAGTGGGCACTTACTTCGCTGAGTTTTACAGGACCTCAAGTTATTTTTAGGAGTCCAAACGGCGGTCTATGTCGGGATCGCCGACCAAGTTGGCTATTCGCCAATCTGTTCTTGGGCTCACTGAGTTTTACAGACTCAAACCCTATCATTTCCTGAGTCCAACGACGGTCTAAGTCGGGCTCGCTGACCACTATGGCGAGTCGCCGACTGGACTTTTAGCTCGCTAACCTGCACTTTTCAAAGACATTATACACTTCAACCTGCAAAATCAACACACGATTATTTCTAAAACAAAACGAAAGCATTAAAACCTTGGGTTGCCTCCCAAGAAGTGCCTTAGTTAATGTCGTAGCACGACGTAAGTCCCCATTTAAGTTCCAGTAGTGGGGTTTGCCTTATATTCATAAGGCTGCCCCTCTTCTGGATCTGGGTAGAGATAAGACAACACTTGGTCCATTTGGGACCGTAGTAGCTGAATGAGCATGGAATAAGTGGTTGTCATCTGGTTCAGCATTAAGACATTCTCTCTTATCTCTTCCAACACTCTGTCATGCTCTTCGACTTTGTGTAGGATAAGTAAGAGGACCTCTTCAATTCGTCCACCCTCTTACTTCTCCATCTTTCGACGCTCGTAAGGGGGAATGTACTTGTCCATCTTTTTTTACACTACCTCCAAGTCCATGACTTTCTTGGCCAAGACATCCAACTGAGTCAACAATTTGGCCAATTCTTGGTCTTTTTCTTCCTCCTTGTTGGTCTTGGCCATGTGATCAAGGAGGTGGGCAACTTTTGCATAAGGTAACTAGATGAGACTACCTGGAGAGATTTGGTCAGCCACTATTCTATTTTCGAGGCCAAGACCCCGGTAGAAACATTCCAGAAGCATCTTCTCTGGAATTCCATGAGTTGGGCATTGTTACAATAAGGTCTTAAACCTTTGCCACAACTCATAAATGGCTTCACCCTCCAATTGCTTGAAATTTAGGATGTTATCCCTAAAACTCATCAATCTTAAAGGGGGGTGATCTATTGGATTACTGCTGCTACCAAATATGCTCCAATTCTCTGCTCAAAACAGCAACACACAAACCAAACTAAAAATTAAGTAAGTTCAGTTATGACTAACAAGAACAAAATTCAACTTAACTAAAGATTCTCAATCAATACCACTCCCCGGCAGCGGTGCCATTTTGATTTCACGTATCAGGACACTTCTTCCAATTCTAAGTGCCAACGATCGTTAGTCAGTAATATAACCCAACTAAGTGAGTTGGGTCAAATCCTACAGGGAGTGGTACGTGTTTGAGAATCAAGAGCCAAGTACGAATATGTTCAAGTCAATCATAGATAAAGACATTTACGAATATAAGCATAGTTCAAATTAAAGGTGACACAAGTTTCAAATAACATGGGGGTTTTGATTGTAATTATCAACTACAACAGCAAATAACATGAATAAACAACTGGAGAAACGGGTTCTTGGGATGTGATTGGATTATAGGCTAAGATAGACAAATGGGTAATTGCAACTGATAGTAAATAACTGTAAATTAGTGATTAAGCTAGACTTTAGTAGGGATAATTTTCTCTTGAACTATTTACCTCGAATCGAATTGGTTTCTCTCGAACACGAATAAGAAGCAATTAAGAACAACCTACGCTTTAGTCCATTCACTATCTCAAGCTGAATGTGTGGAAAAAGGTTTAGGATTCACTCTCTCGAGCTGAACCCATGACAACCCAATACCCATAGACCATCAAATTAGTAATCTTGGTTTTAAAACCTCTCTCTCTCGCAAGCCAAAAACATGAAGGTAGAGTTGCATTTGCAACTACAACCCTTTAAATTAGACCACACTTACTGAATGAAATCACTTTTAAATAGTATTTAAATTATCAATTAACAATATGCAATAGCTAAATAAACCCATAATCACACCCCAAAAATTGGTGGGGTTTTAGCTAGACATCATAAAAAGATAGAAATTGTTACCAAATTGTGTTTCCATCAACTGGGTACAATTAATTTCATCTTTACAAAGGTCCAAATTGAAGACTTATCAATACACACTTTCAATTTCTCAAAAATGGAAATCTTCAAAGCTAAAGAAAATATTGTCTCAGTACTCTCAGTTCTAAACCCTCCAATTCAAAACTGATAATTATGATTCTATATTCAAAATTCCCTCATAAACTAAGAAGTAAAAAATGTATTTACATTCACCAAAAATTGTGTTGCGAAGGACCATTCGGCGCAATAAGTCGGGATCGCCGATCCACTCGGTGATCCGTCCTTTGGTCAATTCCATCACCTTTTTGCTTTGACCTTCAACATCTTCAAGTTTTGTAAATTTGGGCGATCTAGTATTGCGTAACGGAACCGTTCGGCGACACGCCGACTGCTCCTTTCCATCGCCAACTTGATTTTCTCCTTTAGGGCTTGGCACACTGGAATATTAGTTGAGATCATGACCATTCGGCAACTCGCCCAATGGGTTAGGCGATCATCAGGCCTTCTTTTCTAAGTTCTTTCAACTGCTTTGTTCTTTTTTGCTCATTAGTGTCCATGCTTTGTTCCTCAATCCAAATACCTGAAAAATCAAGGATTTACATTAGTTATTGGTACAAAATATGCATTTAAGGACACTAACTCTATTAAAATAAAGCCCTAAATGAGTCCAATTCATGGACTCATCAACTACCTGTAGCAAAACGCCCATGGGAGAGCGTGACCATGGATTTCATCACTTCCTTACCCAAGTCTGACGGGTATGCAACGATAATGGTTGTAGTGGACAGATTTTCAAAATATGATACTTTCACACCCGCCACAGCAGGTTGCACTGCTAAGGAGGCTGCCAGGCTATTCTTCAAGAACGTGGTTAAGTATTGGGGGATGCTAAGAAACATCATCAGCGATTGGGACCCCCGCTTCATCAGGAACTTTTTGAGGGATCTATTTGAGATACTTGGCACGGAGCTTCACTTCTCTACAAGTTTCCACCCGCAAACCGACGGCTAAACCGAGCATGTCAATGCCCTACTAGAGTGCTATCTTATGCACTATGTTAGTGTGCACCAGAAGGATTGGGCTAAGATTCTTGACATGACACAGTTCTCTTACAATTTGCAACAGAGCGAGTCCACCGGGAACACCCAGTTCGAGTTGGCGATTGGCTAACAACCCCAAACTCCGCATTCTCTATCGACTGCTTTCTAGGGGAAGAGTTTGAGAGCCTACCATCTTGCCAAGGTATGGGAGGAACAACTCGACATTGCCAAGTCCTACTTGAACAAGGCAACAAAGAAGATGAAGAAATTTGCGGACCATAAACGTCGTCCCACGGACTACGAAGTAGGCGACATAGTCTTGGTGAAATTAAATCCAAGACAGTTTAAAGCACTAAGGGGCATTCATCAGAACTTAGTGCAAAAATATGAGGGCCTGTTTAAGATCTTTGCCAAGGTGGGAAAGATCTCTTATAAGGTGGAGTTGCCTCCATACTTCAAAATTCATCCGGTCTTTCATGCAAGCGTCCTCAAGCCATACCATGAGGACAAGGATGATCCTAGCGGGAACTAATC
Organism: Solanum acaule; assembly: GCA_036250505.1. Lineage (NCBI taxonomy): Eukaryota > Viridiplantae > Streptophyta > Magnoliopsida > Solanales > Solanaceae > Solanum > Solanum acaule. Next base: position 13,963 of record JAJOOR010007358.1, on the reverse strand, counting down.
ATGACGGGCACCTATAACTGTCACCGCCTAGCATGACCGAGAGATTGAGACTATCATAGACTATCAAGCCAAATGGAAGCGAGATCAGCAAGCCAGTGCCATGTTCTTTGTTCACTGGAAGGGACAAACTCCGAAAGAGGCCACATGGGAGAGATATGAAGACTTGTGGCAATTTAAGGACCAAATCCGGGAGTTTTTGCAGCAGTGCGTCACAGTCGTCACATCAACAGGTGGGAGAGAGTGTCATGTCCTGCCACTTCACTGTTCAGATTCGGCACCAGAATATGGGAGTAGAATCTAGAGTTGAGGAGAGGCTTATGGAGAACTCTATAACCTCCTAGATATTTTTCAAGAAGGCTTTAGAATTCCCTAGGATATGTAGAGAATGCTAGAATAGGACCAAAGTGTAAATATTGTAGGGACTTGCCAAGTAATTTTTATTTGCACTTTAGCCCCTAGGTTGTAGTATAAATAGATGAGACATTCTTTTGTAAGGCATCAACCAAGTTGTATGCAATCTTCCAAGCAATACAAAGCCTTCTTCCAAAACTTCCGAGTCTTTCTAATTAAGTCTTTCTTGCATTCTCTTAGCGATCTTAATTCAAAAGGCTTACTTGAGCTTACAAGAACTGGAAAGATAGGTGAGTAAGTTGTCAAGTGCCGCACGAAGCTTTAGTGAGACCTAAGTCCGTGACACTAGGCTACCTTACCAAAATAAATTATAATACAATTACCTAACTATTATAATAATAATTTACCATATGTACTTTTTTACCTTGTTCAACTTCATTTTTTCCTTAATGGTTTTTTTTTTTCCCTCACCAAGTGATCTATTTAGTCTTGAAAGAAAATGAATTTTATCGAAATTACAAGTCTATCAATAACACCAATTTGTTTCTAGTGTTTGGAATATATTAATGTTATTTTATATTTGAAATATAACAATTTGTAGAATTAAAGAGCACCATCTAGTGAGAATAATAATGTAATACCTAAAGAGATCTAAATAATGTTCTTCTATGATCGTTGTTCTATGAATTAAACGTATGTTCAAAAGGAAGGAATAGTGCATAATCTATGGTTAAAGGGATTTTATTAAATATCAACATAGCTTATCCGACGATATTTACATTAAATCAAACAATTTAACTACAACAATTAAAAATTAAAGTGAAAATACATATCGCTTTACTTCACCATGATTAAGAGACAAATGTACGAATAAAATACACATTTCTTACCTTAGGATAAACACTGCAAATAAATTTTTACCTTTGAGGGATTATGTGTGGGGATAAATAAAAACTATCCAACGACCACCTCACATTAATTATTTTATTTTTTCTCATATTAATATGATAATAAAAAGAATCTTAAAATATTGGTCATAGTTCATATCGTTAAACTATCAAAAATAAAATTGTGACAAATTAAAAGGAACGGAGGGGTATCATTATTCATGTTTCTTTCTTTTCTTTCTTCCTACTTATAGGCCGTGTCAAATTATAATGATTTTATATAGCATAATTACAAGGACATGAATGTGAAATTAAAGACAAATTAGTGATAGGATAAGAATAATACAATGGGTATTTAAAATAATTAACTTATTAATAAGATATATGCACAATATATAAACATATCCATTAACTTGGTCTGAATTGTCATCTATTCTCAAATATTTTGGATGTGTAAAAATAGACACTTAAATTGTATAAAATTGAACAAGCAAACATACATGTTCTATGTGTCATAATACACATAGAACACCATGTAGGAAGCAAATTGGCCACGTACGATGCCACATATGACGCTTATGTCTACTTGTTCAACTTTATTACAAGTTTAAATGTCTACTTGTGCACATCCAAAATTGAAAACATATGTGCAAGCTGAAATCTAGTTAAATGACACATTTATCGATTATACCTAAGATTTATTGTGTTTGGTAATGATGTGGAATAACATCTTTTATGTTTTAAGGACGGTTGATTTTGATAAGATAACCACCATTACTTATTTAACGAGTTCGTAACTAATAAAAGAGAGGTTTTATGAGTGACTTCTAATAAGGTAAATTATTATTACTCTAAAAATGAAAATAAATCGAGGATCCTTGCTTGTAATCCTATAATTACCTAAATAGATGTCGTTGACCTAATTTTAATTGTTTTATTTTTGAACCCAAAAGGCCATCCTTTGAAGTTATCTTTAACTTGACCTCAACTCATATTTATGTCTTTTAACTTTGGGTGTGCATATGTAGATACTTAAACTCGTATAAAGTTGAACAAATAGACACACATCTTACGTGGCAATTTTCATCCTACATGGTGTCTTATGTTTATTATGTCACGTAGGACTCATGTGTCTACTTGTTTAAATTTATATAAGTTAAAGTGCCTACATATGCACAACCAAAGTTTAAGGACATAAATATAAAATAAGGTAAAGTTAAAATATTAGCCTATATTTATTCATTGTGCTCATTGATTGACGGCTAAAGTGACATAATTTTAGCTATGCTTTGCCATATATTTAGATCACTATACTTGTGTTTAATTAAGTTGATTTTATTCGCCTTATATTTAATAAGGACAATTATATATATATATATATATAATAAAGTAATTAGTTTAGAATAAATATAGTCATACTTCTTTTACATTAAAAATAGCCCAAAAAGAAAAAAAATTGCGAAAATGGTGGGTAATGTTGTAGTTTTTTGTAGTGAATACCGTTACTATATACACGACTTCTCAAGTTATTTCTCACATTAAAAAATGAAAACGACATAATGGAGCAAATTTTTACCTCTTCTATTCATGTGACAAAAAATTTCAACAAATACAATTGTTATACATCTAATGTATCGATATGGTATAAGTTACCATGCAATGCATCACTATTGTATAAATAGTCATGCAATGTATTGATATTGTATATATAGTGTATAGTCGTGTATATATGATGTATATCTGTGTATCAGAAATATATATACATTTATATACATTGTTTATATAATACATATACATTATAAAAATAAATTATGTAATGTATCAATACTATATATAACATATAGTGCATGTATCGATATTGTACAATAGAAAATGATGTTGTATATATCATATATTGATAGTGTATATATGATGTATAATTCATCAGTACCCTCAAGTAGTTCCACTGATACATTTTTGCTCCAATACAGAGAATAGCTTTCTTACTCTTTAACCATGTTTGTTCTTCTCATATTGATTCTTCTGAATTTTCAGACTATTCAATGTCAATCAATTTGAAATCACCTCTAAACAATTCTAAATTATAGATATAAAATCCTCCCGATGCTTAGTCTTTTCATATATAATTCGATTAAAATGATTCACGTTTGCGATACATGGAGTTTTATATAGTAATAAATAAATATTGTATAATTTTCCTTATTTAATATTCACATTTTTGGGTTATAATTTTCCTTATTTAATATTCACATTTTTTTGTGAACGTAAGATATGATTTTGCGGAAAAGTGATGATTTGGCTCTAAATTGAGAAAAAAAGGAGCTTTGAAGTATAAGTAAAAGTCGGAGATGTAGGACATGATTTTGGGTTATAGCATGGAGTGGTAAGTACTCCTTTATCCTTAAATAAGAGGTCTCGAGTTCAAGTCCCCTTGGGTACAGACCGCCTTTGTTAGGGAGCACTTTAACCCAATGTGGGACTTTAGTTTTCGGTGCGAAACCATATTTAATCGGACTCTAATGTGGATACCGATCATTGAGTGGGAAAAAAAGTCAGAGATTGACCTTCGAATCCAATCTCCATCGTTCAAATCAAACACCAAGATGTTAAAAACACTCAATAAAAAATTTCTGCCTGATCCAACAGTTAACAAATCAGAAAACGCGATAGGAAGGTTGGTGATCGGAGATATAATCTGCAACAAAAAGAACCCTTTTCTACTCTCTTTTCTCTTATTGAAAGCTCTCAAAGACCTCTTTTATGTGCTAATATTAGCCTTTCAAAGACAAATATTAATGAGCAATTGAATAATTCTCTCAAATCATCTTATTTATAGAGTGATGTTTTTTCCTAAAAATCAAAACAAACTCTAAATAGAAATAAAATTTCAATCCTTTTCCGAATAGAATTGGAGCCCAAAAAAATAGAAAAATTTCAATCCTTTTTTCAAATAGGAATAGACCATAATCTTTTGGCTGGAACATGGGCCATAGCCCAACAATATGTACAAATTTTATTTCCACAATTTTTTTTTTTTAAAAAAAAAACATAATATTAACAATTGAATAAAGCGAAAAGCACATTCTCTATTAACCAAAAAGAAACTTGTCATTTCTTTACACTATTTCACAAACACAATTCCCAAATCATATTTTCAACGAAAAATTAGCTAGAATTTGTTACTTTTTAAACAATATAATTATATATATTATTGAAAGACACGAAAATATATTCTTTTATATCAAACACACCCTAAAAGGATAAAAAGAAAATGTGAAAATGTTTGTAATATAGGTATACTTATTTCTTTTACATAATAAGAAACAATATATAATATGAATAATTATTTATCCGTATCAAATATAGGTGAGTTGTATATTTTTATCTATTTTCATCCGACTCATTTTTCACCCACCCCTATTTGACTCGATCGCCTATTTTCCACTCTTATTTGAACTCATAAATCTCAAGTCCTAGCTCCACCTCTGTTTGAATTCTAGCATATTTTATTTTTCATGTATGTATTAGTTTGAATCTCAGATTGATTTTATTATTTATGATGATAGTTTTTTAAATTTATTTGTGTGCTTAATTATTTGGTTGTCTTGACAACCAAGTGATTAGTAAATCATATAAAGGGGAAACTAAGCAAATACCACATAAAAGTAAAATAATTACAAAGATATATCCTATTACATTCATACCCCACTAAATAATTACACTATAAATCCCCTCAACTAATTTCGCTTGACTGATACTAAATTAGTATCATATACTGTATTGGTATCATTAAGGCTGATAATTTCGCTTAACTGATACTAAATCAGTATCATATACTGTATTGGTATCATTAAGGCTGATAATTTTGCTTAACTGAGACTAAATCAGTAAATATATATATTGTATTGGTATCATTAAGATTTCTTGTTCATAAATTACTCATTAGTCAATGATACTATAAGAGTATATGCATATTTTTGTGGTATCATTAGGTTTTTTTGTTCAGAAATTACTCATTAGTCAATGATACTATAAGAGTGTGTGTATATTGTGGTATCATTAAGGTTTCTTGTTCAGAAATTACTCATTAGTCAATGATACTATAAGAGTATATGCATATTTTTGTGGCATCATTAAGGTTTTTTTTGTTCAAAAATTACTCATTAGTCAATGATACTATGAGAGTGTGTGTGTGTATCTATATATACATATATGTGGTATCATTAAGGTTTCTATAACGACCGGTTCCCGTCGTTATAGAAAAGTCAACGGGGAAAATTTTTGGGCCGGAAAACTTTTTGGTAGTATCTTGAAATTTCCCAACCTAGTCCAGATTTGGACGAAATCGGAGTCAGTAAGTTCTAGGGAAATCTCATAACAAATGGGAGATCTAATTATGAATTTGATCATATGGGTAGATAGCTAAGACGTTAAGGAAACCGTACGACTTTACATAATTGAATTCGGGCGAGTAGAACTCCCGAAACTGATCCTAGCGTGAACGGGTATTTTCTGAGTGTCATGGAAAGAAGGTGTGTCGTGAAATGGGGGTTTGAAATTCTTAAATTTTCTCACTGTTTTTGTGCAAGCCGCTAAGGCAGGATTTTCCCCGCCAGGGCAGGGCGGCTGTAGCAGGATGAGGACCGCTGTGGCGGGACAGACGCGACTTAAGTAAAAAATAAACCCCAAAAATGTTTTATTCTGCAAGTTTCGACTTTGAGAGCTAGGGAATGACCCCAGGTGTTTTCCTAACAGTTTTTCACCATTCTTGAGGGTAAAGACCAAGAACAAATAGAAAGAATTCGAAAAGGGAAGAATGAAGTTTCTTAGGGGATTCAAGCCTTGTTCGAGGTAGGTAATGGTTGTGATTTCATGTTGTGTGATATATGTTTGTACTTGCTTCATTATATTGCATGTATATATGCGAATGTTGCACTATTGATCACACAAATCGTAAATGAGTATGAAAGAATAACTATATGCCATGAATCACCTCTTAATTGTATGATTGTAAGAATGTACATTGTGATTGTGGTATGTTGAATGGATCGGGTGTTACGTTCCAATACACTAACTTAGATCGGGTGTCATGTTCTGATGCATATATGGGATCGGGTGTCACGTCCGGCACACTAACTTGGATCAGGTACCACGTACCGGTACACTAACAGTTTGGGTGGGGGTTCCATGAGAGGACAATTGACTTGTTATATTGATGTATTTGAGAATGTGGAATTACACATTGTTCATAAGTGATAATTGATATTGTATATGTTCGGTGTATGCATGTTTATGATGTTGTAATTACTTGCTTATATTGCACTTAGTAGGATAGCCGCGTGATCCTACCAGTACACTGTGGTTGTGTACTGATACTGCACTTGCTCTTTGTTTGTTGAGTACATGGCATCTTCAGGAGGATACTGACAGACCTCATCTAGAAGATCAATGATCAATCGAATTCAAGGGTGAGCCAGTTCTTCCTGGCTACCATAAGTTCTCTTTTTGCTCCGACCATCTTATTCGGACTTCAATTAGAACTTTAGTTATTCTCTTGTTTAATTTGGGTTGTACCTATTTCCTTAGACTTATGATCCTTGTTAGAGTTTTGGTACATTGACTTATAGGTTCTAGGCATTAATTTCGCATTTGGTTGTTAGACTTTTGTTTGAGTTTATGGGAACTCCCTGTTTTCCTCTTCTTAGATATCTAAACCTGCTTTTGTATCTTTAAATGCCTTAGTTTTTGGTTGAGTTGTTTAGTTTGGGTAGTAGTAATGGTTCTCCTACCGGAGTTAGTGTAGGTGCCAATCACGATGGTCTGGGTCATGACAAAGTTGGTATCAGAGCCCTAGGTTCGTTGATATCGATATATCAAAACGAGTCTAGTAGAGTCTTGAGGAACGGTACAGAGAAGTCTTTACTTTTCTTCGAAAGGCTATATGACTTTAGGAAATCTCTCTGTTTTCTCTTGTCTCTTTTCGTGTTATAACTTGGTTCTAATTGGTATCTGGTGATCCAAATTGGTACCTAATCTCCTTCACTCTTCTGTCCGCAGATGGCTAACACTCACTTCAACGGTGTCAGGCCCGTAGCTCCCTTTAATGTGCCAGCTGAGGAATCCGCAGCAAGAGGTCGCGGTCGAGGCAGGGGTAGAGGAAAAGCAAGAGGTAGAGGCCGAAGAAGGGTAGCACCTACTAGGGATGGAGCTCCAATTGAGAATGCTCCCATAAATGAGAATCCTCTTGTGTATCATGAAGAGATAGAGGAGAATATGAAGGTTGAGAATGATGAGGATGTTGGACAAAAGGAAGTGGTGCAGCTGAGACTACATGTATCCCTTCCTTAGACCCAGTGTTAGCTGAACAAATTATGTTGTTCTTGAATGGGTTGGTTGGTCCTGGAGTGCTTTCCTCTGTTCAAGCAACTCAAACTCCCGCCAATCCCCCTATTGCTATCACTGTCCCCAAAGTGGGTGGCACTGTAGGTAATAATGCTTTCTTCCGTCATTTGTTGGGTCCTTTATGACTTGTAATGAGCATGAGATATTGACTAAGTTCTTGAAATTGAAACCCCCGGTGTTCCATGGTTCTGAGAGAGAGGATGCCTATTAGTTCATCCTAGATTACTATGAGAGGCTTCATAAGTTGGGAATTGTCCATCAGCATGGAGTAGAGTTTGTGACCTTCTAACTTCAGGGCGAGGCTAAGCAGTGGTGGAGAGCTTATGTAGAATGCAGATTTTCAACTTTACCCCCACTCACTTGGACCCAGTTTCATGCTCTGTTCTTGGAGAAGTATGTTCCCCGGACCTTGAGAGATCGCAAGAAGGATGAGTTCATGGCTTTGGAGCAAGGTTGTCTGTTTGTGGCTGCTTATGAGGCTAAGTTCCATGCTTTGTCGAGATATGCTATGCAGTTGGTGACTACTGAGGAAGAGAGGATTCACCTATTTGTTAAGGGACTAAATTACGAGTTGCAGGTTTTGTCTGTCCATATGACCTATACAGAAAAAAGCTTCAATGAGGTAACGGATTTTGTAAAGAAAGTGGAGGGAGTGAGGCGAGTCAGGCTAAGGCATTGGCTAAGAAATCCAAGAATTCAGGTAACTTTCAGGGTTCTTACTCTAGAGGTTCAGGGAGGCCAACACTTGCAACCCAGCCAATTCAGTCTGCCATGCCCGCTACTATAGGTAATTACTCAAGAATTCCACCTCAGTATTTGATTCAGGATAGCCAAGGAGTTGCACCTTCGGCGGGTAGCAGACCATCTTTTGATCGCACTTGTTATAACTGTGGAAAACCTGGGAATATGAGGAGAGATTGTCCCCACCCGCGCATGATAGTTTCCGCGCATCAGTAGAGTAGACCAATGGTATCCGCGGGATATGGTAATAATGGTTGAGGGCGTCCACAAGGTGGGTGAGGAGGAAATCAACGAGGTCGTAGAGGTAGGGGAAATGGTAACGCAGGCAGAGGTACAGTGCAGCCAGGCAGGGAAGTCGCCCATCATGATGACAGGGCTCAGTGTTATGCCTTTTCGGGAAAGACCGAGGCGGAGGCGTCCAACACAGTGATCACTTGTACTATTCTTATCTGTGACAGGATGGCTAACATGTTATTTGATCCGGGTTCTACTTATTCTTATTTATGTGTGCGATTTGCCTCAGAATTTGATATGATTTATGATATACTTGATGCCCCCATCCATGTTTCTACCCCCATTGGAGAGTCTATCATCGTCACTTATGTCTATCGTGCTTGTCCTATCTTGTTTATGGTTTTCATACTCAGGCAGATTTGGTGATTTTGGATATGACTGACTTTGATATATCTTAGGCATGGCTTGGTTGTCCTCCTATTATGTTGTGTTAAATTTTAATACGAAAGTTGTGACTCAAGAGATCCCCGGAAGGGAAAAATTAGAGTGGGAAGGGGTGTACAAGCCTAAGCTAACCAAGATCATATCCTCCATTCGGGCTAGGAAATTGGTAGGGCAGGGTTGTTTGGCTTATTTGGCTCATATTCAGAATGTTGAGGTTGAGTCTCCCTCTATTGAGTCTATTCCTATGGTATCGGAATTTAAAGAAGTGTTTCCTACTGATTTGTCTGGTATGTCTCCGGATAGAGATATAGATTTCCGCATTGATTTAGAACTTGGTACTCGTCCCATATCCATTCCTCCGTATTGTATGGCTCTGGCAGAATTAAGAGAGCTTAAGGCTCAAATCTAATAATTTCTTGATAAATGATTCATCCGTCCTAGTGCTTCCCCGTGGGGTGCTCCTGTTTTGTTTGTTAAGAAAAAATATGGTAGTATGAGGATGTGTATATATTATCGCTAATTGAATAGGGTCACCTTTCTGAATAAGTATCCACTGCCTCAGATAGATGATCTTTTTGACCAGTTGCAAGGTGCATCAGTTTTCTCTAAGATTGATTTAAGGCCTGACTACCATCAGTTAAAGATTAGGCTAGAGGATGTGCCTAAGAGGCGTTTAGGAGCCGCTATGGGCACTATGAGTTTCTAGTTATGTTGTTTGGGTTGACAAATGCGCCTGCAACTTTCATGAGTTTGATGAATGGTGTGTTCAAACCATTTCTTGATTCGTTTGTGATAGTATTTATCGATGACATTTTGGTCTATTCAAAAAGTGAGGAAGAGAATGCTGACCATCTTCATATTTTTCTCGGTGTTCTTGGGAAACAAAAGTTGTATGCAAAAAATTTTAAGTGTGAATTTTGGTTGACTTTGGTTGCCTTTTTCGGGCATGTAGTTTCAAAAGAAGGGGTAATGGTAGATCTCCAAAAGATTGAAGCGGTTAAGAATTGGGTTCGGCCTAGCTCTGTGACTGAAGTTAGGAGTTTTGTGGGGGCTCGCTAGCTACTATCATCGGTTTGTGAAAAACTTTGCTTCTATTACCACACACTTGATGAATTTGACCAAAAAGGAGATACCATTTGAATGGACTAAAAAATGTGAAGAGAGATTTCAAAAGCTCAAGACTCTCTTGACCACATCACCTATTCTAGCACTACCGGTGGAAGGTTGTTTAGTGTGATGCTTCACATTCTGGTTTGGGTGCGGTGCTGATACATGATAAGAATGTCAAAGCTTATGCATTGCGGCAGTTGAAGGTGCATGAGAGAAATTATTCAACACATGATTTGGAGTTGGCAGCGGTAGTGTTTGCTCTTAAGATCTGGCGGTATTATATTTATGATGTTAAGTGCGAGGTATTTGCTGATCATCATAGTCTACAACATGTATTCACTCAAAAGGATCAGAATTTGAGACAACGAAGGTGGATGGAGTTACAAAAGGATTATGATGTCATCATCCAATATCATCCAAGTAAGGCTAATGTAGTAGCGGACGCCCTAAGTCGAAAGGCGGTGCGTATGGGTAGTTTAGCTTGCTTGGGTGTATCTAACCGACCTTTGGTTAAGGAAATTCAAACCTTGAAATCTAAGTTAATGCAATTGGGCATTTCAGAAAAAAGTGGGGTGTTAGCTAGCATTGAAGTAAGAGCTAGGTTCATTGAAAAGATCAAGGCCAAACAGTTTTGATGATGAAAATTTGAATGAGCTTAGAAAGAAGACTGTGATTAGTAAGGCACTAGAGACCACTCTTGATGCGGGAGGTGTGCTCAGTTTTAAAGGAAGAATTTATGTTCCTAGAGTGGGCGACTTGATTCATAATCTATTGGCAGAATCCCATGGTTCATGGTATTCTATCCATCCAGGAGTGACCAAGATGTACCAAGATTTGAAGCGAATTTATTGGTGGCCTAGCATGAAGAAAGATATAGCGGAGTTTGTGGCTAAGTGTCAAAATTTCCAACAAGTAACGTATGAACATCAAAGGCCCGTAGGTTTGCTTCAGAGAATGCCAATTTCGGAATGGAAGTGGGAAAGAATAGCTATGGATTTTATGGTTGGTCATCCCAAGACTTTTGGGAAGTTTGATTCTATTTAGGTAGTGGTGGACAGATTGACTAAGTCAGCCCATTTTATTCCAGTCAGAATAGATTATAATGCTCAACAATTAGCCAAGGTGTATGTAAAAGAGATAGTAAGGCTGCATGGGGTGCCCTTTTCTATCATCTCAGACCATGGTACGCAATTCACATCCAAGTTTTGAAGGAAATTACATGTTGAATTGGGCACACAACTCACTTTTAGTACAACTTTCCATCCGCAGACGGACGGACAATCAGAAAGGACTATTCAAGTTTTAGAAGACATGTTGAGGGCATGTGTGATTGACTTGGAGGGACATTGGGATAAGTTCCTACCGTTGTGTGAGTTCTCCTATAATAATAGTTATCACTCCATTTTTGATATGACACCATTTGAGGCACTTTATGGGAGGGGATGTAGATCACCCATAGGATGGTTCGAGGCTGGAGATGTGAAACCTTTGGAAGTTGATTTAGTGAAGGATGTTCAAGATAAAGTGAGGAGTATTCAAGCTAAGCTTTTAGCAGCCTAGAGTAGACAGGAGAAGTATGCGGACTATAAAGTAAGAGAGATGGCATTTCAGACTGGTGAGAAGGTTCTTCTTAAAGTATCATCCATGAAAGGGGTGATAAGATTTGGCAAGAAGGGCAAACTAAGTTCGCGATACATTGGTCCCTTTGAGGTTCTTGATTGTGTAGTGGCTTATAGATTGGCTTTACCTCCCAATCTATCTGGAGTTCATCCGGTATTTCATATGTCCATGTTGAAGAGATATCATGGTGACGGGGATTACATCATAAAATGGGACTCAGTTGTGTTAGACAAAGATCTTCAGTATGATGAAGAACTAATGACAATTCTTGATCGTAATGTCCAGAAGTTGAGGACCAAAGAGATTAAGTCCGTGAAAGTCCAATGGAAGCATCGTCCTGTTGAGGAAGCTACTTGGGAAACTGAGAAGGACATGCGAGACAACTATCCCCAGTTGTTCGTTGATTCAGGTACTACTCTGTTCTCACTTTAGCACGTTTTTCCTAGTTTGTCACTCGGGGATGAGTGATGGGTAAATTGGTACCTATTGTAATAACTTTCCCGTCGTTATAGAAAAGCCAACGGGGAAAATTTTTGGGTTGGAAAACTTTTGGTAGTATCTTGAAATTTCCCAACCTAGTCCATATTTGGACGAAATTAGAGTCAGTAAGGTCTAGGGAAATCTGGTAACAAATGAGAGATCTAATTATGAGTTTGATCATATGGTAGATATTTAAGACATTAAGGAAACCGTACGACTTTACGAAATTGAATTCGGGTGAGTAGAATTCCCTAAACTGATCTTAGCGTGAATGAGTATTTTCTTAGTGTCATGGAAAGAAGGTGTGTTGTGAAATAGAGGATTGAAATTCTTAAATATGCTCACTGTTTCTGTGCAAGCCGCTAAGGAGGGATTTTCCCGCCAAGGAGGGGCTGTTGTTGCGGGATGAGGACCGCTGTGGCGGGACATACGCGTCTTATGTCGAAAATAAACCCCAAAACATTTTATTCTGCAAGTTTCGACTTTGAGAGCTAAGTAACGACCCCTGGTGTTTTCTTGACAATTTTTCACCATTCTTGAGGCTAAAGACCAAGAACAAGCGGAAAGAATCCAGAAAGGGAAGAATCAAGTTTCTTAGGGGATTCAAGCCTTTTTCGAGGTAGGTGATGGTTGTGATTTCATGTTGTGTGATATATGTTTGTACTTGCTTCATTATATTGTATATATGTATGCGAATGTTGCACTATTGATCACACAAATCGTAAATTAGTATGAAAGAATAACTATATGCCATGAATCACCTCTTAATTGTATGATTGTGAGAATGTACATTGTGATTGTGATTATGATATGTTGAATGGATCAGATATTACGTTCCAACACACTAACTTAGATTGGTTGTCACATTCCTGTGCATATATGGGATCAGGTGTCACGTTCGGCACACTAACTTGGATCGGGTACCACATACCGGTACACTAACAGTTTGGGTGTGGGTTCCATGAGAGGACCATTGACTTTTTATATTTATGTATTTGAGAATGTGGAATTGCATGTTGTTCATAAGTGATAATTGATATTGTATATGTTCGGTGTATGCATGTTTATGATGCTGTAATTACTTGCTTATATTGCACTTAGTGGGATAGTCGTGTGATCCTCCAGTACACTGTGGTTGTGTACTGATATTGCACTTGCTCTTTTTTTGTTTAGTACAGGACATCTTCAGGCGGCTACTGACATACCTCGTCTAGAAGATTAGTGATCAATCGAATTAAAGGGTGAGCCAGTTATTCCATGCTGCCACGAGTTCTCCTTTTGCTCAGTCCATCTTATTCGGACTTAGATTATCACTTTAGTTATTCTCCTGTTTAATTTGGGTTGTACCCATTTCCCTAGACTTATGATCATTGTTAAAGTTTTGGTACATTGACTTTCAGGTTCTAGGCATTAATTCTGCATTTGGTTGTTAGACTTTTGTTGGAGTTTATGTGAAATCCCTATTTTCCATTTCTTAGACATTTAAACCTGCTTTTGTATCTTTAAATGCCTTAGTTTTTGGTTGAGTTGTTTAGTTTGAGTTGTAGTAATGATTCTCCCACCGGAGGGTTAATGTGGGTGCCAATCACGATGGTCTGGGTCGTGACAGTTTCTTCTTCAAAAATTACTTATTGGATACTATACAAGTATATATATATATATATATATATATATATATATATATATATATATTG